>CM035841.1:48804388-48899300 GCA_020510985.1 Pholidichthys leucotaenia
CGGCCGGAATGCGGAACGGTTCTAACGGGGCTCTTGTGTGCCTGTGAATTTTGGCCCGTTGACAGGAAATGCAGGTTTTTGCCCATTCCGTCACGTGCTTGCGCAGGCACGGCCAAACAAACTTTTCCGCCACTAGTTTCACCGACGCGCGCACCCCCGGGTGCGCCAGTGAGTGGACCAAGTCAAAAACACGGCGGCGCCACGTGGCTGGAACCACCGGACGCGGGCGCCCCGTCGACATGTCGCAGATCAGGGGGGGCGTACCGGTTTGTAAACTCTTGCTCTCCAGCCTCAACCCTGTTGGTCCAGACTGGAGCGCGCGCACGTCTGCGTCCGCCCCCTGGTCCGCTGCCATGGCTGCGTAATCTATACCCACGTGCACCGGGGCTGCGCGCGCCACCGTGCCGCTCTCCTGCGGCGCGGTCACGGTGGCCCGTTCTGCCTCTGCGCGTGTTGGGGTCGTGAACGCGCGTGAGAGACAATCCGCTACTACATTGAATTTGCCCGCGACGTGCCTAATGTCAGTGGTAAATTCCGAGATTGCGGCCAGCTGCCTCTGCTGCCTGCCGGACCACGGATCTGAAATTTTGGCCATGGCGTATGTGAGCGGCTTGTGGTCCACATAAGCGGTGAAGCACCGTCCTTCCAGCCAGAACTGGAAATGACGAATAGCCAAATGCAGCGCCAACAGTTCTCTGTCAAACGCGCTGTATTTTCGTTCAGCCGCGCTTAAAGATTTGCTAAAGAAAGCCAAAGGCTGCCAAACTCCGGCTACCTGTTGCTCAATAACGGCCCCTATGGCTAAATCTGAAGCGTCTGTCGTCAGCGCGATACGTGCTGCAGGGTCTGGGTGGGCCAGGAGCGCAGCGTCAGCCAAGGCTTTTTTAACCTCTGTGAACGCGCGCTCCCGCTCCGGGGACCATTCGACCGCCTGGGTCGGCTTTTGTTTTTTGAGCGCGGCATATAACGGTTGCATGATTTGAGCTGCGTGGGGCAGGAATCGGTTATAAAAATTCACCATCCCCAAGAATTCCTGTAGTGATTTGACCGTTTGTGGACGGGGAAAATCCGCTACCGCGCGTACTTTCTCTGGTAACGGAACCGCTCCTTCCGGGGAGACGCGGTGACCCAAAAAATCGATCCGCTCGACGCCGAACTGGCACTTGGCTGGGTTAACTATTAAGCCGTGCTCTCCCAGCCTCCTAAAAACTGCTGTGAGGTGCGTTTCGTGTTCGTCCTCTGAAGTACTCGCGACCAAAATGTCGTCGAGGTACACAAACACGAAAGGGAGATCGCGTAACACGGCATCCATCATCCGCTGAAATGTTTGCGCCGCCCCTTTGAGACCAAACGGCATGCGTAAAAATTCGAAAAGTCCGAACGGGGTTATTACCGCTGTTTTAGGAATGTCCTCCGGTTGGACCGGGACTTGGTGATAGCCGCGAACTAGATCAATCTTTGAAAAAATGCGCGCCCCCGCCAGGTGCACCGAAAAATCCTGAATGTGCGGGATGGGATAACGATCGTGCGCCGTAGCGTTGTTTAGCCTGCGGTAATCCCCGCACGGTCTCCAGGAGCCATCGGCTTTCAGTACCATGTGCAGCGGCGAAGCCCACGGGCTCTTCGACCTACGAACGATGCCCAGCCTCTCCAGGCTGGCGAACTCCTCGCGCGCAATGGCGAGCTTAACTGCATCCAAGCGCCGAGCTTTTGCAAACACGGGAGGACCAGAAGTGGGGATAAAGTGTTTCACCCCGTGCTTCGCGACCGTCGCTGAAAAAGTGGGCACAGTGAGCGCTGGAAATTGGGTGAGGAGTGTGTGAAACTTACCACCTGCTGTAGCGACGTGGGTCTGTACTGGTGGCGGGGACACTCGAGCTGAACAGGGGAGAGAGTAAAAAGAGAGTGCATTTACCAGCCGTCTATTAGCAAGATCAACTAACAGATTGTGTGAACACAAAAAATCCGCGCCCAACATGTTGAAACTCACCGCCGCTATTACAAAAGTCCATTCATATGTGCGGCCATGTAAGCACAAAGGCAAGGTCCTTCTCCCGTAGGTGTTGATGTTCGAGCCATTTGCCGCTGTAGCTCCGTTACCGTGGGGTCCAGCCACCCGGTCCGCGTATGTTGGGGTGATGAAGCTCACTTGTGCTCCGGTGTCAATGAGGAACACTCGTCCGGAGCGCACATCCGTGATGTAGAGCAGCTTGTTGCGTTCTCCGAGGGTCGAAGCTGCTAGCGACCCCCGGTCTTGCCGTTTCCCGAACTCCTGAAGATGCAGGGCGGCACACACCTGCGTGCCTTCTCTGCGAACCTCCGATGGTAAAAGCAGAGATCTTCTCCTCCGCTGTGTCGTGCCCGCGCTTCTGCCGCCGGGCTATTGGCTCCCCCTCGTCGCGGTCGTGTTGCCGCCGTCGTCGGCCAGTCTGGTTCTGCCGCCTCTGGCTCCCCGCTGTCTCGGGTCGCTGCTGTGGTTGCTTGCCCGCCGCAGGCGTCCAGGATCCCATCTGCCTCCTGGGCCAGCTCCCGGAACTCCTCCAGGGTGTGACACTTTTTGCCGGCCAGCGTGCTTCTCGCATGCGCCGGGAGGTTGGAGAGGAAGATGAACTGAAAAATGAAATCATCGTTGTCCAAACCTCTCAGCTGTATCATCTCCTCCATCAGGGCGCTCGGCCTGTGTCCACCTTGGTCTAGCAAAGACAGGATCCTCCTCGCCCTCACTTCAGCCGAGGGGGTGAAAAACTTGATGAGGGTGGATTTCAGCTTGCCGTACCTGTCGGTCGCGGGTGGCTGCTCCACCAAGCTTTGCACGCACCGAGCTGTGCTGTTGTCCAGTTTAGCGATGACATGGTGGAACTTAGTGTCATCCACCGTTACTCCTGCGAGCGCGAACTGCGACTCTGCTTGCAGAAACCACGACCGTGGGTTATCCTGCCAGAAATCAGGCAGCTTAACGGCCACTGCGCCCGCCAGCTCTGAGCGCTGTGAGTCCGGGACCCTGAGAATTTCTTCGTTCATTCTCAACGTCGTCAGTCACCAATGTGGGGAGACTTGAATAACGAAACCGAATTGGCTTCCATTCCAGTTTATTCAAGAAATCATTCCACTGTCTGCTCTTATTCTTGAGCAGCGAACAAAGAGACTGAACACACCAAAGTTCTCTCATTTAAACATTCTCACATCAAACCATTTCCCTCGCGGGGGAAATCACACATCTATATCAAAGTCTCTTTATTCACATTCATTAGCCTTTTATTTACATAACTCCCCCTTCTCTCCTCTCGAGCCTCAGTGGTCAGGAAGTCTTCTGTCCCCTGTCCTCCGCAGGGGGTCCAGGCTCTGTGGCTCCGCACCGCAGGAGGCTGGCTCTCCTTCATCGTGAGGTTAAATCACATATGCAGTGTCCAACATATACATGTCTCACAACACAGCCATAGTAACAAACTAATAGGTTTTTTTTTTTTTTTTTTTTTTTTGAATGCAAAAGATGCAATAGACTTACACAATGGTCCTCTCCGGCATACAACTAGGAACATACTGGTCGCTATGGAGGGTGAGAATATGTATGGGCACATAATCATACCATGTAGGATAACTAAATAGACGGTTATGCTGTTTCATCCCACCTAGCAACAATGCTCTGCACTGTGTGTTTATATATTTACATATTTATTCCATCTAGCTACAATGCTCTGCACTGGGTGTGTTTATATTTATATATCTATATATTTATTCCATCTAGCTACAATGCTCAGCACTGGGTGTGTTTATATTTATATATCTATATATTTATTCCGTCTAGCTACAATGCTCCGCACTGTGTTTTTATATATCTACATATTATTCCATCTAGCTACATTGCTCCGTACTGTGGGTGTTTATATATTTACATATTTATTCCATCTAGCTACAATGCTCTGCACTGTGTGTTCATATATTCATATATTTATTCCATCCAGCTACAATGCTCTGCACTGTGTGTCTGTGTCTGTGTGTGTATATATACAGTATATTTTATAGTAATATGTACATATGTATATTAGCTGCTCTTGCTTGCTTGTTTTTTTTCTTGCCTTCTGATTGTTGCTCTGAGTGTTGCTATCCCTGTGCTGTTGCAATCCTGGAATTTCCCCGTTGTGGGACTAATAAAGGCTTATCTTATCTTATCTTATCTTATCTTATCTTATCTTATTCATTTTTCATCATATATAATGCATTCAGATCACATTCTACATTTAAAAAACAAAGGGGTTAGGGTAGGGAAAAAGAAAAAAAAGAAAAAGAAAAAAGGGGGGGGGACAAATGTTGGAGCATCAAGTTTTTAGTTTCCATCTCTTAATTCTTCTGGTTTTTTCGGTGTCTTTGGTTATTCTTTCAATTTCTGCCTCGTTGTTGCACTTTGTAGTGTGTCCATTTCTGCCATTTTTTTTCCCATAGTCCTTCTTGCATTCTTTGTCGATATGTTAGTTTTTCCATCATACGTATGTCCTCAACAATGTCAGTCCATTGTTCTTGGTCAGGAAGAACTTCTGATCGCCATTTTTTTGTGATAGTTTTTTTACATGCAATCAACAAGATTTTAACTAGATATCTGTCCTCAGCCTGTATAACATTGTCTCTTTTAAGATCACATAAGTACATCAGGTTACAGTTCATTGGTATATTATATCCTAATATCCTCTGTATTGTCACATGTATAGATTTCCAGAATGATGATATTTTGCAGCATTTCCACAACATATGTGAGTGGTCTGCATTTTGAGCCCCACATCCCCTCCAGCATAAAGATTGAATATTTGTATATTTTCCTTGAATCTGTGGTGTAATGAAAAAGCGAATCAGGTTTTTCCATCCAAATTCCCTCCATGTCCTTGAATTTGTTGATGTGTGTTGTGTTTTCCATATTTCCTGCCAGCTTTCTTCTGTTATGTTTAAATTGAGCTCTTTCTCCCATTTCTCCTTTATATAGTTACTTGTATGATTGTTTGTCATAAGTTTCTGATATAGCTTTGAAATAATTCTTATTTTATTTCCTGTATATGAGCTTAAAATGAGTTGTATAATCTCGCTCACATCTGTTTGGAGGTTATGCCTAATCTTCTTCATATAATAATCTCTCATCTGCAGATATCTGAAAAATTCCGATCTTTCTCGTTTAAATTTTCTCCTGATGTTTACAAAGCTCCCGAGATCTTTTTTTCCGATATTGCCCCATGCTGTGATTCCCTTGTTCACCAGATTTTTGTATCCCCTATCTTGTTTTGCCGGTTCAAACTGACTGTCAAATGCTACCCATTTCAATAGTTTTATGTCTTCCTTTATATTATATTTTTGTACTATTTTATACCACAGTTCTAAAGTAAATTTAGTGATTGGGTCTATTTGTTTGATTTGCTTATATGCATCTTTATCTCCTATTATGCTTTGTATTGGGAGTCCCTCAATTTCCTTTTCCATTTCCTTCCATTTTGCCTCATATCCCTCGTCGCACCAACATATGATATATCTTATTTGTGCTGAGTAGTAATATTCCTTTAGACTCAGTAGGCCCATGCCTCCTTTCTCTTTTGGTAACTGGAGAGTTTTATATTTCACTCTTGGCTTTTTACCTCCCCAAACAAATCTCGATATCATCCTGTCCCACTTTGAGAATTGGGCATCTGGAATCTCTGTTGGTATAGCCTGGAAGAGGTAAAGTAACCTAGGTTGTATGCTGATTTTGACTGTCTCAATTTTTGAATTCAGATCCATATTTAAGATTGACCATCTATCAATATCTTTTTTTATTTCTTGTTCCAACCTATCATAGTTTGCTTTATATATTTTGCTTAGGTCTTTAGGTATGTTCACTCCAAGGTATTTTATTTCTTTTTGTTTCCAGTTTAGTTTGATCTTATCAGTTATCTGGTTTAGAGGGTTATAGTGGAATGTCAGTATTTGTGTTTTTGTTATGTTTATCTTGTATCCTGATAATTTTCCAAAATTTTCTATCAAGTTCATCATTTCCATTATTGATTCATCTGGTTGTTCAAGGTAAACTATAATATCGTCTGCAAATAGCCCAATCTTGTGTTCCGCCCCCTTTATTGTTACACCTTTTAATTTCTTATTTTGTCCTATCGCTTGAGCCAGTGGCTCTATGAACAGAGCAAACAAGGTGGGCGATAAGCAGCATCCCTGCCTAGTTGATCTTTGTATATTTACTTTGTCTGTTAAGCTACCGTTTATCTTGATTCTTGCCACAGGTTCTTGATATAGCGTCCTTATGCATTGTACTGATTTTTCGTTAAATCCAAAGCGCTCCAGTACACTATATAGGAATTTCCAGTTAACCCTGTCAAATGCTTTTTCTGCGTCTAAACTCATTATTACTGCGCTTTTCTTTTCTTTATGTATTTGGTTAATTATATGTATTGTTCTCCTGATATTGTCATGTGTTTGGCGTCCCTCTATGAATCCAGTTTGATCATCTTCTATCAATTCCGTCAAGAATGTCTTTATTCGTTTACATATAATTGTTGTGTATATTTTATAATCTACATTTAATAAAGAGATTGGTCTATAGTTTCCGCATTGTTCTTTATCTTTCCCTGGCTTTAAAATAACTGAAATGATAGCTTCGTTCCATGATGGAGGTATTTTGTTGTTGTTCAACGTCCAATTAAATGACTTTAGGAGTTGTGGCATGAGTTCTTCTATAAACAGTTTATAAAACTCAGATGGGTATCCATCACTACCTGGTGATTTACTGTTTTTAAGTGACTTAATCACATCTCTGATCTCTTGTGTTGTTATTTCTGCTGTTAGCTTTTCATTTTGTTGATTTCCTATTGATGGCAAGTCCAATGTGCCTAGAAATTTTTTAATATCTTTAGTATTTGTTTCTTCAGGTTGCGAGTATAGTTCTTGGTAGAAATTATGGAATATTTCTTCGATGTTTTCTGGGTTAACTGTGGTTTTATTTGTGGTGGGGTCTTTAATCTTGTATACATTATTCATTGTTTGTTGTTTTCTTAACCGTTTTGCCAGCAGTTTTGTGGCTTTTGGTCCCGTTTCATAATATTTTTGCTTTAGATATCTATTTTTCCTTTCAATTTCATCCATTTGTGTTTCTTTTATCTTTGTTTTTTCTTCTTTAATTTCTTGATATATTTTTGGATCATTTGTGCTTTGATGTTTATGTTCTAATTCCCTCAGTCTCTCACATCTTTGTTCATACGCTTCCAGTTTAGTCTTATTTGCCTTTCCTGTTTCAACAATTAATTTTCCTCTTAACACGGCTTTTAGTGCGTCCCATAGTATTGTTGGGTCCACTTCTTCATTGTCATTCTCTTGGATATATTTGTTTATGTTTATTTTTATTCTTTCTTTCATTTTCTCATCATTTAACAGTCCTACGTTAAGTTTCCATGTTGTTTGTCGTTTTCTATTGTTTAGATATATTTCCATGTATATAGGATTATGATCTGATATTTATGCCCCTCCAATCCAACAATTTCTCACCCTGTGTCTGTCACCTTCATTCATAAGGAAGTAATCTATTCTAGAGTGTACTTTATGGACTGCTGAATAATGTGTATAGTCTTTTTCGAGTGGGTGTAGGTCCTTCCATATGTCTACCATACCCATTTCTGCCAGTGAGGTTCTTATGAACTTTGTTACATGTTTTTTTGTCTTCTTAACACTTGTTGTATCAACTTCATGATCCATGACAGCATTTAAGTCTCCTCCACAAATTAGGACTCCTTCACTGTGTGTTGCTATGAGATCAAACAGATGTTGAAAAAAACCCTTGTCACTTTCTGGTGGGGCATAGATGTTCACTAATGTGATCTGCATACCATCTATTCTTCCCTTTATTATTACATACCTGCCTTCTTTATCCTGGATTTCCTGTTCACTTTCAAATTGTATTTTGTTTGAAATTAGTATCATAACCCCCCTTTTAGCTCCTCCCTTAAATGAACTGTAGTAGGAGTTCTTATAGCCAAATCTCTTTAGTTTCACATGTTCTGTCTTGTTCAAATGTGTCTCTTGCATAAATATAATTTCAGCTTTTTCCTTCTTGAATTTTCTTATTATTCTTTCCCTTTTAACAGGTGAGTTCAGACCATTCACGTTTAGTGTCATTATCTTAAGATTTTTACCCATATTCATGTTTTTCCATTTTTTTAACTTGTGCTCCTAGCCCCTTTAACAACAAAAATAACACATATTTATATAAAAACACATTAAAAAATCTCGACCTCCGTACTTTGGGCCTTTCTTCTGCCCACTAGTCCCTGTTGGTGGGTGGGGGGGATTGTCTTCACAGAGTGAAGGGCCCTCCCTAGACCTCTAATTTCTATCCAAGTAATAGTCATTAGTCTAGAAATGTCCAACAAATATCACTTAAACCTCTCCTAGCCGTCTGTTTCTCTTTTACCTTGTCTTCTTGGTCTTCATTTCTTCTGTGCCTTTCTTAATCTTTGTTATGATCTAGGCTTTCAGTTGAAAGCCTTGTAGCTTGTCCAGGGCCGCCGCTGCTCCAGCCGTTTCCTCCGGCACGCTCACCTCAAGGCCCCGCTCCATCATATCCCGCGCTGCCTCTCTGGCCGTGTTGTAGGTTCTTACGCCGTCCTCCCAATGAATCCTCATTTTCGTTAGCGGCGTTTGGAATCTAATTTTTTTCTCTTTCAGCGTTTTTTTAATGTTGGCATATTTCTTCCGCTGCTGCACAATTTCTGTTGGGTAGTCATGGTCAAAGAATACCTGTTTGTCGCCGATTCGTATCTTTTTTTTCCATGCTTGTGTCAGGATTCTTTCCTTTATGTCATATTTCACAAAGTTTACCACAACTGACCTCGGTGTAGAGTTTGGTTTCGGGTTCTGTGCCGGGGTTCTGTGCGCTCGTTGAATCTGCAGATCCGTTTCTCCGGGCAGTTCCAGCTCTTTTTTTAAGAACTGATCCATGAATTTCGTCATCGAGTTGCCTTCAATGCCCTCCGGAATTCCAAAGATGCGCATATTGCTTCGTCTGGACCTGCTCTCCAAGTCGTTTATTTTCTCCTGCATCCTCTGCGTTTGCGTCGTCAGGGTCTGTAGTTGTTCGTTTGCCTCGCTTTTCCAATCTTCCAGCTCCGATATTCGGGCCTGCGCTTCTATCATACACGCCCGCTGGGAGCGCAGCTCCTCCATGTTTTCTTTTAGCTTGCGCTCCATTTCTCTTCGGAGGCCCATAATTTCCTCCTTAATCTCTTTTTTCAGCTCCTCCTTAAGAGCCGCTAAATCCTGCTGTAGCTGCCGCTTGAATTCTCTTAACTCTTTACCCAAACTGGCGATGCCAGTGTTCATGTTTTCGAGTCTGGCGTCCTCCATTTTCTCTGCTGTAGACACCTCGTTTTTTTGGGCTTCGCGTTCAGCGGTTTTTCCTGCGTTGTTGGAGAGGAATTCTTCAATTTTACCCTGCTTTTGTCCTTGTGCCCGGCTCCTTCGTGTTTTTATCCCTTAGTTTATTGATCCGCTTATGTCGAGTTGGCCATTTACCGATGATTTTTAATCCGGCTAGGGAGAGCTCTCTGTTTAAGCGTTATGTCTCTCCGCCATCTTCCCGGAAGTCCTCTATTTTATCATGTTTAATGTTGCAGCATTGCACCGAGACAAATTCCTAGTTTGTGTACTACATGAACAATGGCAATAAATCTGATTCTGATTCTGATTCTGAAACCTGATCCGACACCTCCAGTCCGTGAGCCCTCACCCTGTACTTCCCGTTGAACCGTCATTTTATCATTCACTGTTGGGCAATGACCCGGTCCCGTGGAGGATCCGTGCGTCCTCAACAAGGGGTCGTGGGTGGTCTCAGTCGGTCCAAAGGCAGATGGAGTTCACGCCCCAGCATGAGTTTCGCCGGGGAGCACCCTGTCGTAGCATGGGCCGTTGCCCTGTAGTGGAGGAGTGTGCTCTGGAGGGCGTCCGGAAACATGAAGCCATCTGCCAAGTGAGCTCTCAGCCCGTTTTTCAGAGTCTTGTTGAAATGCTCTACGCTCCCATTGGCTTGGGGGTGATAGAATGCAGTTTTGATGTGTTCCACACCCCTAACACCCAAAAACTCCTCAAACGCCCCAGAGGAGAACTGCGGGCCATTGTCTGCAGTGATGGCATCCAGGACCCCCTACCTGGCGAACAGTGGTGAGAGAAAACCTGTAACCACATCCATCATGATTAAATTAGTGGGCAACACCTCCAACCAATTGGAAAAAAAATTGTAGACCACAAGCAAAATCCGGCTGTTCGGGGATGCTGTATACAGTTCGCCGCAGATGTCTAATTGAATGTGCTTCCAAGGGCCCTCTGGGTACGGCAATGGTTGCATTGATGGTGGGGGGGGGGGGTCCACTGGTCTTTCTGCTCTCCAAGCACAGGACACAGTTCTTTATCATGGTTTCAATGTCCTTATTGATGCCAGGCAACCAAACCGAATCCCTGCAACTTTGCTTCACCCTGACCACAAACAGATGACCCTCGTGGAGCATTGCCAGCACCCATGATCTCAGAGACACCGAGATCAATGTGCAGTGTCCCCTTGCCACACACACACCGTTCCAACTGCTCAGTTTGTCCTTAAACAGGTGAAAAGGTGCCAGCTCATCCTGTACTTTGATGGGCCAACCCTCCCTGATGACCGAGCAGAGTTGTGACAATGTGGGGTCCAGTTCTGACTCTGTCCAGAGCTCCTGGAGGGATACCATGTCCTGGAAGGGTCCGTGCAATGTGTTGACCAGATCTGCCTCCGTGGGGTCGTCACCGTCGTTGTCGTCTGGCTGCGCGGTGTTGGTCATGGCATGGGACAGGAAGTCCGCCACTACATTCTCTATTCCAGGGGTGAACTGGGTAGTAAAGTTGTAGGCCGTCAGCCACTCCGTCCACCTGTGGATCCGTAGGGGTCTGTGTCCTGAGCCCGTCTTCTCCAGTAGTGTTGTCAGTGCACAGTGGTCCATCCGCAGGGTGAAGTGGTGCCTGTAGAGATAGATGTGCCACCACTCACACGCCCAAACACAGGCGAGCACCTCCCTGTCACCCACTGCATATCTCTGTTCAGCCGCTGAAAGAGACATTGACATGAACGCCACTGGGCGCTTGGTACCGTCTTACACCTGAGACATAACCACCCCCACCGCTGAACCAGATGCGTCACAGGTCACAAAAGTCAGCCATTTTGGATCAAAGTGGGCCAACAATGGAAGGGAAGTGAGTTGAGACTTCAGCTTAGCAACCGCCGCTGAGCCCACTGCCACAGGCATCCTATTTCAGAAGGGCCCGGAGTGGTTTGATTGTCTCAGGGTAACGGGGAATAAAACGTCCGTAAAAGTTCACCATGCCAAAGAATGAGGAAATCTGTGTGGGTGTCATGGGATGTGGAAGGTGCAGGACCGCCTCCACGTTTGAGTGTAGGGGCCTCAGACCCTCTGTTGCCAGTTGGCATCCCACAAACTCGATGGAGTCCCCCGCCAAAATGCACTTTTCCCCGTTCAGTGTGACTCCGTTGTCCTGTAGCACCTCCATCACCCAGCCCAAATGACCACTGTGCTTTTCCCATGATGTGCTGTGCACCACAATGTTGTCCAGGTATGCCACTACACTCTTGAGGCCTACCAGAATCATGGACATGATCTTCTGAAAAAAGCTGGGTGCTGAGCTCAGACCAAAAGGCTTGCGGGTGTACCTTAAAACGCCCACATGGGTCACAAACGCTGTCAGATTTCTGCTGGCTGGGTGAAGGGGCACTTCCAGGTAACCCTGGCAGAGATCCAACTTTGTGAACACCTTTGAGCCATTGAATGCTGAATCCCAGTTCACCCAGCAGATCGATTCCCAGCAAGTCGGTCCCCTGGCATGAGACCTGGAAGGTGAACGCAGGAATAATCTTTAACCCACATTTCACAGAGAAGCTGACTGTGCCCACCATTTCACTTTCGTCGTGACCGTACCCAAACATTTTCTCTGCCACTGCATTGATGGTTTTACCTGGGAAAAGTCTTTTCAATGTAGCCATACTCAATATGGACTTGCCGGCTCCCAAGTCAACCATAAGCAGCACATCAACTCCATCTAGCTGCAGGACATACCACTTTAACGGTCCCTTCTTTGTTCCTGCTACACACACCTGTGTCATGCTCTCGGACTCCGCTGCCGATGGTTTAGTAGTGATGGTACAGGCCCTGTCCCGTGCCACAGTACGCCACCTTTTGGGGGTCCACCCCAAAGAGTTAGCTATGCTCCTAGTGGCCAGACTTAGAGGGAAAACTTGAGTAGCTAAGTTCTTTTTAGCTAGCACTGGCAGACCCAGCTGGGTGGTGGACTCAATCTGCCTAGTCAGTTCAACCTCCTTCTCTAGTGTGAGGACATCTGCAGTCAGTGTCAGCTTGTCTTTCAGCCACTCGTTTGTACCTTGAGTTAGCTTGTCTTGGACTAACTCCTCCTTGATAGGCCCGAAGGCACACTCTCTTGCTAAGCTGTGCAGTTCCATAATGAAGGATTGGATGGACTCACCAGCTCACTGTTGGCGGTCAAAACATTGATATCTTTGTGCCGTGATGTTGGAATGGTCCTGGAAGAAATAGTCCATTAAGTCCAAACCTTCCTTCAGTGAGCCATTGCCACCCAGTGCAAAAAATATCCATTGGCCCTCTTCATCGAGGCAGTGAATGAGTAGGCTCCTCCGTCTCTCCTCATCGGTGCTACTCAGACCAGCCGAGGCCACATGCACTTCGAATGACTTCTGCCAGTGGCCCCATGATATAGCTGGCATGCCCGGAGACTGTAAAAATGGAGGTGGCGGTTTAATGCATGCTCCCATGGTTTATTCTCGTGGCCAAAATGTTATGTTGGAATAACACGAGACCGGAGCCGCCTTCAACTGAGCACTGAACTGACTTTATTACAGAAAACAACTCAATATACAGTATTCCCTAGCCATAGCCCACCTGAAGTCATCACCCTCAACCTCCCCAGCCAGGCTACGGCCAGCCCCAAATATCAAATCCCCACACAACAAGTGTCCCTTTAATATAGCATAATACATTAATACTATCTGAAGCCTCCTTCAATGTAATGGCATTTCCCCCATTTCTATCTGCAACTGTCATGGCTGTGAGCACTCCCTCCCTCCTTCCTGTTGTTTTCCTCCTCAGGTCATCAACACACCTGAGTGAGGAGATTCACCTGCTGCCTTTCATCAGCCAGTGTTTATGAGGAGCATCTCTTCAGTGTGCTGACGCTGGCTTGTCTGGGTATACTGCCGTAGCAGAGTACTTATATTGCTAGTGCTATTCCCTAAGGTGTAGTTTTCTCACTCACCTGTTTCTCCTCTCCTCTCCAGGTTGCTGCCATCGTGTGGGTGCGTCTCTGGGGACTGCGTGTGCTTACTGTCCCATCATCTCCACTCAGCTGCAACCTTATTCCACCGGTCAGGCACCACCAACTCCACCACCTTCACCCTGCTGGTTCGTCTCTACCCTGGTTCAGGGTCCTGCCGGTTCTCCATATTATCCCACATAAGTGGCAATTTGTCGCGCCCATTTTCCCTGTCTCTATTCCTCCACTCACAGCTCTCGTTCTCTCTCCACAGGCTATTCCTCTGGTGAGCGACACTTTCCCTAAGCTGTGCTGTGTTTTGATATTTAATAAACTCCTCAAACGTTTGCTTGTGTGTTTGATTGTCCTTCTGTTGTTGCGTTGTGCACGTGAGCTGTCCTTAATTGGTAATGATGACAGCAACACAGATATTGGAATTGTCTTAATGGTTCTCAAACATATTCTTAATGCTGTATTTTGAACTACTTAACTACTTAGAGACCAACTGTTAGCACTTAACCGGCCCACGATGCTAACGCAAAAACTCGACATACCGGGAGAAATAAGACGGAGACGGCGTGGGTGTCAAGCTGGAGTAAGACGGCTGGCGAGGAATATAAGGTAC
Source organism: Pholidichthys leucotaenia (assembly GCA_020510985.1). Classification (NCBI taxonomy): domain Eukaryota; kingdom Metazoa; phylum Chordata; class Actinopteri; order Cichliformes; family Pholidichthyidae; genus Pholidichthys; species Pholidichthys leucotaenia. The sequence goes on from CM035841.1 coordinate 48,818,352, forward strand.
AGACCCGTCCTCCCATCCATTATTATGGGGAATGTTTGATCGCTACTCAATAAGACTGATGAGCTAGCGGCTATCTCCCGCTACGAGAACATCTTCAGAGAGAGTAGTTTTATGCTATATACTGAGACGTGGCTAACAGAACTAGCAACAGATGCTAACATCGGACTGGAGGGTTTCCACGCAATACGGGCAGACTGGACACCAGACAGTGGGAAGACAAGGGGCGGAGGAGTGATAATGTATGTAAATAACAACTGGTGCAGACCGGGACATATCATGGTTAAGGAACAGCACTGTAGCAAAGACATTGAGTTGCTAGCTGTTAGCATGCGGCCTACATATCTCCCTAGGGAATACTCACGCATGATTCTGTGTGGACAACACCGTACCCACCAAGACCATACGGTGTTGCTGGAACAACAAACCCTGGATCAACCCTGAGATAAAAACACTTCTGAGAGAGAAGAAGAGGATCTTCAGGTTGGGGAACAGGGAAATGCTGAAGTCCGTACAGAAGGAGCTGAGGAGGAAGATCAGATAAGGCAAGGACAGGTTCAGGAAGAAGATGGAGGACAAGCTGCAACAGAGCGACATCGGTGGTGTCTGTAGAAATCTTAAAACCATTTCTGGGCTCCAGAAAACCTCCCCCCAGGCCACGGGGGGCAGGGAGTGGGCGAACAATCTGAACCTGTTTTTTAATAGGTTTGACCAATCGCCCTCCCCTATGACTGCACAACAACCACTGCTGCCTCTAAAGTCATCGAGACCTGCTGTCCACACCCCACTCCACCAACACCCACCCACTCCTAGGACACAGCCCCCCAACCTGACCCTCACTAAGACCCAGGTGAGGACGGAGCTGAGGAAGATCAAGGCGAGGAAGGCCTCGGGACCGGACGGCATCAGCGCGAAGTTCTTCAAGTCCTGTGCAGACCAGCTGTGTGGGATTGTGGAGCACATCTTCAACCTGAGCCTGAAGCTGGGGAGGGTACCACAGTTATGGAAAACATCTTGTGTGGTACCTGTACCAAAGACTTCCCACCCCAAAGATCTGAACAGCTACAGACCAGTGGCCCTGACGTTTCACATGATGAAGACCCTGGAGAGACTTCTCCTTGCTCACCTCCGCCCCCTGGTGGGACCAGCGATGTATCCACTCCAGTTCGCCTACCAGCATGACATTGGGGTGGAGGATGCAGTGATCTTCCTCCTTCTCCGTTCTCTGTCCCACCTGGAGAAGCCCGGGAATGCAGTGAGGATCATGTTCTTTGACTTCTCCAGTGCTTTCAACACCATTCAACCGATGATCCTGAAGGACAAGCTGCTGTGCGCAGGGGTGGCCCAGCACCTGTCATCATGGATCCTGGACTACCTCACTAACCGGCCACAGTTTGTGAGAACCCGAGATTGTGTGTCTGACACGATCATCGGTAGTACGGGGGCCCCCCAGGGAACGGTTTTGGCTCCCTTCCTGTTCACCCTTTATACTGCGGACTTCTCACACAACACAACACACTGCCATCTACAGAAGTGCTCTGATGACTCTGCGATCGTCGGCCTCATCTCCAACGGAGATGAAGCTGAGTACAGAGGACTTATCCAAGACTTCGTGGACTGGTGCCATCGGAACTGCCTCCAGATCAACGCGAGGAAAACTAAGGAGCTGGTGGTGGACTGCCGCAGGCAAGGACAACCCCTCACAGCACCAGTAAACATACAGGGAACAGACATTGAGGTGGTGGCATCCTACAAGTACCTTGGTGTTCATCTGAACAATAAACTAGACTGGTCACACAATACCGACGCACTCTACAAGAAAGGACAGCGCAGGCTGTTCCTACTGAGGAGACTCAGGTCTTTTGGTGTACAAGGGGCGCTGCTGAAGACATTCTATGACACGGTGGTGGCATCAGCCATCACTTTTGGAGTGGTCTGCTGGGGCAACGGCATTACAGCAGCCGATAGGAAGAGACTGAACAAACTGATCAAGAAAGCTAGATCTGTCCTGGGGCAGCGCCTTGACCCAGTGGAGGAGATAGGAGAGAGAAGGATGGTGGCTAAACTGTCATCTCTGCTGGAGTCCGAGTCCCACCCTATGCAGGACATATTGAACGCACTGAGGAGCTCTTTTAGCAGTAGACTACATCATCCTAGGAGTGCAACCAAGAGGTTTCGCAGGTCCTTCCTACCTACGGCTGTCAGACTGTTTAACCTCAGCAGGGCTGCTCGCAGAGATAGCAAAAAAAACCTGACGACCTTATAGTATTGAATGCAAAAGACTCAACAGACTTACACAAATGGTCCCCTCCAGTATACAATTAGGACAATATCAGTCGCTACGGAGGGTGACAATATGTATGGGTACATATTCATACTATGTAGGATAAGTCAGCTTGGCGTTTCATGCTTTTGCTATAACAGCAGTCCATGTTTGTTGGTTTTTTTTTTCCCCTTTTACCAAGTTTCCACACACAAATTAATAGCTACACAGCTTTTTCTATATTTTTTTCCCAAGCTCTCTCTCTCTGTTTCTTTTTTCCCCTCTCTCAAGGACACACATTCACAGACAGATATACACACACAGAGACCCACAGACAGACAGGGCCCACAGAAATATTCTCTTTTGTGTTATCTCCACAAGGTCATAAAATAAAGACTTTTAGGTTCATGCCAAAACCCAAAACAGCATGACAATTACTTCAATTAATCTCCGGAACTGGCAACCTTAGTGGAAAAATCAGATTTGGCAACCCTCACACCGCCACTTGCAGCGTGAAGCTCCTCATTTTTTTTTTTTTACACTGCCGTAAAGCACAACACCAGTCTGCTGTCTTGCTCAAGGCTACTATGTTCAAATACCTATAAATGTAGACATTTCCCAAAAGGATAACAATTAACTAACCAACCCTTTTATGCTCCACAAATATCAGGAAAAAAATCACAACCCATTCACTCCGCCTCTGTGGGAACTCAGCCTCTCTGTGTTTCACACCGGAGCGGATTTCATGTAACACTGAGACAAAAACAAATTCAGACTTCAGTAACTTTTTATCTAGCGCTTCAACAAACTCACAAAATAACCCCCCCCCCCCCGCCTCCTTCGGGGTTCATGTAGCCTCCCCACAAATGCTGAAGGTCCAAACACTGGACCATAAGCAGAAGTGGTCACAAGAAGCACGAATCTGTTCCCAAAATTCACTTCTCTGGGATCACGTGACTCTTCGACACAGGAACGAGACCAGGAATCTTTCCCTTTTTTTCTTTGCATATGCACTTCTAGACCTCCACTTGCTTACTTGAGCGAAGAAAGCAGCGAATTTCTAAGAATTACCCCGGGTCTTGGAATATTGGTCACTGTTTGCAAAGGAAAACCTCGTTGCTCCCAAGGGATTCTTACGATATTCTCACCGTGGGTAAAAATAACTCATCTATTTAGCTGCTAGTGTAGAGGAGCTTGAAATAACGAGGCGATGTGATATATAAACCAAAGTTTATTATCAGCTCCTCTAACAAGTCTCATCCTAGTGCAGCAGCAGAAGAAGGAAAAAGAGACCGAACAACTCCGGCTCTATGAACTTATACTTGCACATAACAAAAGACATGCATATCAAAAGCTGACATCCCTCATTATCTTAATCCCCCCATTGTCTTGGTACTCCTCCTCATGGCCCTGGGGGGTGAGGGCAGCTCCTCCGGTCTCCACCGCAGTGTCTGGGAAGGTCTTTGTTCTTCACTGGCGGTTGAGTGTTTGTCCTGTTCTGAGGTGTGAAGTCGCCTTACATATGTAATCACCAAACATTCTCACATGCTTCAACATATGTAGGTTATGGAATATATGATTAATATAGACCACAGCCCCCCCCCCAAACGACTAAGAAAAGGACAATAGAAAAATTCACAGTTTAAGATAATTACTATGACATACTAACTGCTACACCTCTTGCCACAGAAGAAACTTTCCAGCAGCTATGCTCCTAAGAGAGTTCAGTGGTAATCATAACAGCATAGTAAAATCACAAGTCAGTCCTAAACTGTTACAGCACAATTAGTGAACAACTGTTGAGTACTTTGCATCAGTCTCTGTGCTGTCTGGGTTTTAATCTTCTCCCGAATCTGCTGTGGGTCCGCTTAGGCGTCCTGCTGGGACCTTCCTGTAAGGAATCCTGTAAGGAATCTGCAGCTTGGGGAGGAGAGTGATTATTTGTTCCCTGCAGGGGGGCTGAGTCTTTTCTCTTGGGGGGTCTACCCTTGGGTGCGTGAGGGAGTGAATTGAGTTGAAAATACGGCGGCGCCATGTAGCTGGGACTAACGGGCGCGGTCGGCCGGTTGAGATATCGCATATTAGGGGGGGCACGCCGTCGCGTAAACCCCTTTCCTCCAGCCTTAACCCTGTTGGTCCAGACAGGAGCGCGCGCACGTCCGTGTCACTACTTTGTTCCTCTGCCATGGCTGCATAATCTATCCCTGCATGGATTGGGGCCGCGTATGTGTCCGCGTTGGTGAAGAGTTCCGCGGCTGAGGTAGTATAATCTGTCTCCTCGCGCTCTGACGATGTCACAGCGCGAGAGAGGCAGTCTGCTACCACGTTAAGTTTGCCTGCCACATGTCGAATGTCTGTGGTGAACTCTGAAATCGCAGCCAGCTGTCTTTGTTGCCTGCCTGACCACGGTTCGGAAATTTTAGCCATAGCAAAGGTGAGCGGTTTGTGGTCTACAAAAGCCGTGAAACTCCGCCCTTCTAACCAGAACTGGAAGTGGCGGATGGATAAATGAAGCGCTAGCAGCTCCCTGTCAAAAGTGCTGTATTTACGCTCGGTTTGGTTTAGCGATTTGCTGAAGAATGCCAAAGGTTGCCAGATTCCGCTGACATGTTGTTCTACAACTGCCCCTATAGCCAGGTCCGAAGCATCTGTGGTTAGCGCAATGCGGGCCGAGGGATCGGGGTGAACCAACAATGTGGCATTAGCTAGGGCGCTTTTAACTTCCGCGAAGGCGCGTTCGCGCTCCGGGGTCCATTCGACCGCGTTGGAAGCTTTTTGTTTTCTGAGCGCGTCATATAGGGGCTGCATGAGCTGAGCTGCGGGGGAGGAAACGGTTGTAAAAATTAACCATTCCTAAAAATTCTTGCAGCGATTTGACCGTTTGTGGCCGTGGGAAACTTTTTATCGCGTGAACTTTGTCTGGAAGTGGGACTGCCCCTTTCGGAGAAACTCTGTGTCCTAAAAAATCAATTTGTGACACGCCGAATTTGCATTTGGCTGGATTGATTATTAACCCGTGCTCTTCTAGCCTCTGAAAAACCATAGTGAGATGCTGCTCGTGTTCTTCCTCAGACGGGCTGGCTACCAGCATATCGTCGAGGTAGACGAACACAAAAGGGAGGTCGCGTAATACTGCGTCCATCATCCGCTGAAAGGTTTGAGCCGCGCCTTTGAGGCCGAAAGGCATCCGCAAAAATTCAAAAAGGCCGAAAGGGGTTATTACAGCTGTTTTAGGAATGTCCTCTGCTCGAACTGGGACTTGATGATAACCGCGGACCAGGTCTATTTTTGAAAAAATGTGCGCACCCGCCAGATGCAGTGAAAAATCTTGGATGTGAGGAATTGGGTAGCGGTCATGCGCTGTCGCATTGTTTAATCTGCGGTAATCGCCGCACGGTCTCCAAGAACCGTCAGATTTCGGAACCATGTGAAGTGGTGAGGCCCAGGAGCTTTTCGAGCGTCTAATAATGCCTAATTTTTCAAGGGTGGTAAACTCGTCCCGAGCTATGGCGAGCTTGGCTGCGTCTAAGCGCCGAGCTTTGGCAAATACGGGTGGGCCCGTTGTGGGAATAAAATGTTCAACCCCGTGTTTAGCCACTGTGGCTGAGAATTTGGGAATTGTGAGTGCTGGAAATTGGGTGAGGAGTTGATCAAACTTACCTCCTGCTGTGGTGACGCTGGCCTGCACAGGTGGTGGAGAAAGTCGGGCTGAGCAGGGAATAGAAGCAAAGGACAGTGCATTAACCAAGCGCCTGTTCGCTAGATCAACTAATAACCCATGTGCACACAAAAAATCTGCGCCCAACAAGTTAAAACTCACCGCCGCTACAACAAATGTCCATCTGCAGTTGCGGCCGTGGATGCAGAGGTGCAGGCTCTTTTCGCCAAAAGTGTGTCGATGATGGAGCCGTTGGCTGCCACTGCTCCATTGCCCCGGGGGCCCATGGCCCGGTCTACTTGGGAGGGCATGACAAAACTTAGTTGAGCTCCCGTGTCGATAAGGAACCGCTTGCCGGTGTGTCCGTCCGTCACATATAAAAGCTTGCTTTTTTCGCCGAGAACCGCCGCTGTTAACGGCTCTCGGCTTTGGCGTTTTCCGGAAATTGTGAATTTGCAGGGGGGAACGCATTTGTAAGCCTTCTCGGCGAAGCGGTGGTGGTAATAACAAACGTCTCTCCGTCTGTTGCTTCCTGGCCTTGTCGCTGTCACCGCGGGCTGGCTCTGCTCAGTGATTTGTGGCTCCTCGCGGCTCCGGGCATCTGCGGATGCTGCTGTGGGTGTCTGCTCCTTGCAGGCGTTGACGAGTCGCTGCGCTTCGTGAGCCAGCGTGCGGAAGTCTTGCTGGATGCTGCATCGCATGTTGGCCAGCGTCCCTCTCATGTGTGGCGGCAGCGTACTGAGGAATATGAAATGGAAGAGGAAGTTGTCATTGTCCTCTTCTTTAAGTTGCAGCAAGTCCTCCATGAGGGCCTTGGGTCTGCATCCTCTGTGGCCGTAAACCGCCAGGATCCTCTCGGCTCTCTCCTCGGCTGAGGGGACGTAATTTGCCACGATGGTCGCTTTCAGTTCTTCATATTTGTCCTGGGCCGGCGGCCGCCGGATTATACTCCACGCACATCTCGAAGTGGCAGCGTTGAGTTTGGCGACGATGTGATAGAATTTTGTATCGTCAGCCGTGATGCCCGCAAGTGCAAACTGGGCTTCAGCTTGCTGAAACCACGATGCGGGGTCTTCCTGCCAGAAGTCCGGCAGGTTGACGGTGACGGCGTTTGTGTAGACCGTCACTGATGTGTCCGCAGGGTGAGAGTGCCTTGCTTCAGCTCTCACAGCGGCGCTGGTGCTCGGTTGAGCCCTCTCTATCACTTCTGCCGTGGGGGAACGTCGTCCATCTGTTCCCCTGTCTGCATGGGCGCCGGCGTCTGCCTGGGTCGCCACAGATGAGTCAATCGCGGGGGAACGCCTCTGGTCCATCCTCGCGTCAGGGTCACCAGTGTAGAGGAGCTTGAAATAACGAGGCGATGTGATATATAAACCAAAGTTTATTATCAGCTCCTCTAACAAGTCTCATCCTAGTGCAGCAGCAGAAGAAGGAAAAAGAGACCGAACAACTCCGGCTCTATGAACTTATACTTGCACATAACAAAAGACATGCATATCAAAAGCTGACATCCCTCATTATCTTAATCCCCCCATTGTCTTGGTACTCCTCCTCATGGCCCTGGGGGGTGAGGGCAGCTCCTCCGGTTAGATAGATAGATTTGTTTATTTGACAGGGACAGTGCAATAAACATAGACAATTAATCAATGACAATCAATCTGATGTGTTGCACAGAGTGTATAGCTATTAGCTAATTTGCAACTCTTGTCCCTGGATGGGCTTTAGAAAGGAGAAACAAGTTAAAAAAAAAAAGAAAAGGAATACACAATAACCACATACATCAATGCAAAAAACATAAATACATTATAAATACACAATTATAAATATTATAAATACACAAATATAACAACCTGACACACATTTGCCTATTTCAGGCCTCCCTCCCTTCGTCACTCACTATAAACAAACACATTCATTCCTTCCCTTCATTCACTCTCACCCTGCAGACAATCATTTCATACATGGGTACATTCTTGTTTATTTTTCAGCCAGTTTTTAACCTTTTTAGTGAATGTTTTAAAGTCCGTTATTATTTTAATTTCATTTGGCATTGTGTTCCAGATGTGACTGCCCTTTATAGAGAAAGCTGTTTGTCCAAATGTGGTTCTGCGGTGGAATATTTTACAGTTATTGTTAACAGAACTCCTGGTGGCTCTGCTGCTGTCCTGTCTTTGGATGAAACCAGCAAGTGGCTCAGGTGCTGATTTATGGAAACATTTGAAAGTTAATTTCAGTAAACAGAGGTCAATGAAACTCTCAAAACTCAATAGGTTGTATTTTTTTTAAAATATTACAGTGATGCCACCTAATGGGCTTTTTGTCCAAGATTTTTAGGGTTTGATTATATAATGAACCTATATGTCTTATTGTGGAAGGGGCTGCTTGAGCCCAGACTGTCAAACAGTATGATATATGAGAAAAAACCATAGAATGCATATACAGTACAGCAGGTTCGTAAGGTATGTAATATCTAATTAATTTAAAGCAGTTCAGATTTTTTTTTACTGTTTTTGAAATTTTCTTTATATGAAGATTAAATTTGAGTTGAGGATCTAGTACAACGCCAAGGTATTTGAATTCTGTAACTAAACTGATGTCATGATCATGTATATTAACTTTAAAACATTGCAGGTTATATTTTTCCACCGCAGTGTCTGGGAAGGTCTTTGTTCTTCACTGGCGGTTGAGAGTCTTTGTCCTGTTCTGAGGTGTGAAGTCGCCTTACATATGTAATCACCAAACATTCTCACATGCTTCAACATATGTAGGTTATGGAATATATGATTAATATAGACCACAGCTAGTTTCATTCTTTCAGCTTTTACACAGTGTACAATCGGTCTAGGATGTCACTTACTGGCCATAACAACAATAACAAAACTGAAATAAATTACTAACACTTGGTATCCGCCTCTGTGAGTTCTGGTAGACCCGTCAGAGCTCCACGGCACACCCCGACATCACCAGGGCTTTTGAAGAGGGAAATTCAGCGTCTTTTAAGGACTTCCCAGAAGTGTGGGCCTCTCCTCTTCTTTGACCGTGCACAGTCCAGTCTGGATCCGTCGGAAAATGCCGTGAACCTCTTTATGTGGGTCCCTGTTCGGTGCACCAAAAATGTTAGATCAAAAATGAATTGATTGAAACTGAATCAATAATCAATAGGCGGTTTCCAAGTTCTGAGCCATTTATTCTCTTTCTTATCAGAAAAAGGAGGCAATTGGTCACAGCATAACGTGCCTCAGAGCTTGCTCACACCAACTCCCTAACATGTGTTCAAGGATGTTGCTTCTAATACCTTGGGCAGACGTCCCTGACCTTATCTAAACCTAAAGACGGCTGGAGCCATCTTTCCAAGAGACTGCTTCTAATCTATGGACAGCACTGAACATTCTACTATGATTTTTACATGACCTGGTCATCCTAAGTCATCCTAACTTCGGGCATTCTAATCAGAACAGCTTGGTATGATAAAACAAAAAAATCGTCATTATTTACAATCTTGCTCAGCCTAATCTTACACTGAGAAACAGACATTCTTTTCAAGCTCTGAGACAATGGTAAAACACAGAGTATCAGACATTGGCTCATTATATGCACCAGATACAATTATAATATAAAATAGAATAATACAGTATTAAAATCATATAAAATGGGGACTTGCGGTTATGGCAGCCACGTAGGAAGACGTGTTTCACACTGCTCTGCTCCTAAAAATAAAAAGTTTACTAAAACTCTCTTAATTGGAACAAAAACCCATCCCAGCGTTTAGGCGCGGATATGGTAAAGACCAAGGCTGGGAAATTAGGTGGACGAAAAAGTAATTCGACAAAACAACCCAAGCTAACAGACTTCCACGCTCGAGGCGAGGCAGGGAAAACTCCAGAGACTATGGCGGAGGAGGGAGACAGCGGTGGAGCGGGAACTGCTGAAGAGGGGACAAACGCAATGCTTACTACCATCAACTCCATGAGAACAGAGTTTTCGTCTAAATTTGATGGAATTATAGCAGCAATAGAAGGAATGAGAAAGGAAATAATCTCTGGGCTGATGTTATACAGCTCCAGACAGTGTATTATCCAGGAGTGGGGGATGCTGTCGAATGCCTTTTTGTAGTTGATCCATGCCATGCTTAAATTTCTCTCATGCCTCTTGCAGTCTTCCAGGATGGTTTTATTAATGAGCAGTTGTTCTGTTGCTCCCAGCTTATTTCTTATACAGCCTTTTTGCTGTGGTTGCAAGTAGTTTTCTGCATCCAAATGTTCATAAATGGCCTCAGTAATGAGTCCTGTCAGCCATTTGTATGTGGTCGGGAGGCAACAGATGTGTCTGTATTTATTGACTTGTTGGGTTTCAAGACTCTTGGGCAGGAGTATGGTGTTTCCATATGTGAACCACTCTGGTGCTTCTTCCTCTCCTCTAACAAGTCGGTTAAATGCCTCTGCGTAGTGTTTGTGCAATGCTGTTATCTTTTTGTGACATAATGTCTGGCCCAGGAAACACGCACGCAGGCTCAGGATAGATTTAATAGCTTTATTCAACAAGCAGGTGTGTTTGAATGGATGTATGTGGATGTGCTGGGGTGAACGCCGATGCGCAGGCAGCAGAGCAGCGCGCTGTTCAGCCGGACAACCCTATGGAGAAAGGGCAGAGGACAAGGGTAACGGGCACCACACCAAGACAGGGATTATCAGTCAAAGTGTTGCTTACTTGCAGGGAACAGGTGGCTGGCGTCGGCAGGTGACGAGCCCGGGAGACAGCGTCCTGCAGGGCCTGCGCGGATGGTGGAGATGAGTCGGCGATGACGGGGGAAATCCGCCGCCGGGGAGTCCACCTGTGCACAGGGGTGAAGAGCTTGGAAGACAAGGTAAGGGATGCTTACGTGTCGTTGAATCTTGCTGGTGATCTGAGGTAGAATCACGAGCTTTGGAGGTACCGACGAGAACAGACGGCTCCAGACCGCAGCACTGGGCCGAGTGGGTTAAATAGCTGACGAGGCGCAGGTGTGCGCGCAGCTGAAGCCGCTGATGAGCGGCGAGTTGTGACATTTTGAGCCAGAAGTTCGGTATTTTATGTATTCCAGGGGATTTGAAGTTAAGGTATTTCCTGATTTTTTCTTGAGCTGTTTCTTCTGTGATTTTTAATGAGGGCATCTGTTGTTTTCCTTTATTTTTCTCAGCAATGGTTTGAATCCAATTATTATTTTTATGTTGCACTGGGTCCTCAAAAGGATTTCTGTTTTCTTCAGAAAACAGAAATCAGAAACAGATTTCTGTCTTCTCACCTGTGTGAATTCTCATGTGAATTTTCAAACTACTATATCCAGTAAAACTCTGCCCACATATTTTGCAAGAAAATGGCTTCTCACTGTTTTATTTACAAGTGTAATGGGCCCCAACCAGGGGTCTATGGTTACACTTTAAATCACAAAGCTTTATATCCGAGGGCTCTCTTCAAGATAGAGACTGTTCCTCTTAGTGCCGAGATCTGTATTTCACAGATACTAGGACAGCCGGGTATCGCCTGTAGATATTTTTTTTAGGTTTTTCTTCACCATCCCAGTTGCTCCCACCACCACAGGTATTATGTCTGCTTCCTGCAGGTTCCAGGTACTCCTTAGGTCATTTTTGAGGTCTTGATATTTTATTTCTCACCTGTGTGAATTCTCATGTGAGTTTTCAAACTATCAAGTCGATTAAAACTCTGCCCACGTTTCACAAGAAAATGGCTTCTCACCTGTGTGAATTCTCATGTGAGTTTTCAAATGACTACGTTGATTAAAACTCCGCCCACATGTTTCACAAGAAAATGGCTTCTCACCTGTGTGAATTCTCATGTGAGTTTTCAAATTATCAAGTCGATTAAAACTCCGCCCACATGTTTCACAAGAAAATGGCTTCTCACCTGTGTGAATTGTCATGTGAGTTTTCAAACTATCATGTTGATAAAAACTCTGCCCACATGGTTCAGTTTCACTCTTGAGTTGTTGTGCTGCTGCAGTGCATTCCGCCACCAGAGCACTCCGCCACCGCGCTGCCCGGACAGCACATTTATTGAAATTGGAAAAAATACACATTAAACCAACAATACCCTTGTCAAAATCAGCATGTTGTATACATTTTGTCCACTAGATGGCCTGGTAGAGAAAATGAAGTTCCACATGAGGCCTTGTCTATGTGAACCATTTGCAACAGTCACACTGTAGGGCTTGATGCTCAATTCCGATTTTTTGCTGAGATCCAATTTTTTTGTGTGGGCGTTCACATAATTTAAATGTGACCCCCATCAGACTGGAGTATGAACGATCTACAGCTATGAAGTGACCCGCTTGTGCAGAAGAAAACGTAACGTCAGACACAGCATTGTGTTTGCGGAAGTAAATATTGTAACGTCGGGGCCATGTTGAGGGGGGCAGGGATTTCCCAGCATGCTTTGCCAGCAGAGAACGTTATTGTATGTGTGTATTAAATGTTATTACTGAGTTATTATACTGCTGTGTAATTATAACTGCGTTATAATGACTCAGCAGTATTTCATAGGCAAGATTTATTATGTGTGTGTAACCGTGATATAAACGGAGGTCTGGGAGAATGACCTCCCCTCCTGCCTGTGCTCAGAGTGAGTGTGTGAATAAAGCCTGTTCGTCACTACCATCTGCTCCTCTTCTTTGTGTGAACCTTGCATACGTCACAATATAAACACTGAACCATTGAGGGGGACAGAACTTCTTCACCTTTGCAGCGCAGCAAAATAAATGTTAAAAACATTCAGAAATGTTTATGCACAAAATAAATGACCAGCTTTATTCCTCTACATGCCAGATGACCACTTTTTTTTTAAATGTGCTGTTACTGTGCACCTGTAAAGTCTGACAGCTTCAGCCCCAAAATCCCACCCCCCGCCCGCAATTTTGAAGTTGTTGTGCCGTGCGAGCCGAGAAAATTATGATCCAGTGATAAAGGGAAGAAGATTGATTAAAAAAAAATAGAGCACAAATCAGCTGTCTGTCATGCCTGTGGCATCTTCCACAGCAGAACTGTAGCATCTGTCTCAACTTCAATGAGGAAAAAGTCGGATGAAATGCAACATGACCATTCAGACTGAGGTCGCTTTGGAAAATATCAGATACATATTGGAATTAGGACCACATATGAAAGTGGCCTGGGTCTGGTGTGAAAAAAATCTGATCTGTGCCATTCAGACTGTCATTAAAAAAACAGATATGGGTCACATTTGTGCAAAAAAATTGGAACTGAGCATTAAAAGCTGCAGTGTGAAAGGAAATAAGCAACTGTATGGAACGAGTATCGCAGGCGGAGCTCTGAATTTCAAGCGCTGAAGATGACATCACCAGCCTACAATCAAAGTTGCAAACACTGGAATTAAAATGGAAACGTCTGGAAGATAACGTCCTGGACTTGGAATCCCGCTCGCGATGGAATAATTTGAGGCTGGTGGGTCTCCCGGAGGGAGCGGAGGGACGGAACTCATGTTCCTTTTTGGAAAAGTGGATTCCAGAAGCGCTGAACAACGCGGACCTGCAGTCATCGGTCGTCTTAGAGAGCGCTCACCGAATTGGCCCACCGAGAGATAATAAGACACCACCGAGGACGTTGATTATGAAGTTCCTCAACTACAGAGACAAGATGACGGTCACCAATGTGGCGCGAGCTAAAGGGGAAATTAAATACCAGGATCAACAGGTGCGGTTCTACCCAGACTTCACCACAGGAATTCAACAATTAAGGAGGCAGTTTGACCCCGCCCACAAAGAGCTGCGCAACCTCGGGATTCGTCACGGAGTGATTCATCCGGCAAGACAGCTGGTCACTTATAAAGGGAGAACCCACATCTTCAAGACCCCTCAAGAGGCGCAGGAGCTCATTAAGCAGATCCAAAAGGAAACTGGTGGGAGCTAAGCATGAACATGACAAAGGTAGAACATTTAAGCATTTGTACAGGCATCTGATTGATCTGAAACATATAATAAGTCTGCAAAATACAGACTGTATTTAAAAAAAAAAAAAGAGCTATGATGTACAAAGTTGCTATAAAACTTTGAAGTTATGTTGAAAAAACTACAGAAGTTAATGTCATAAAAATAGTAGTAGAGTCAGGGTGATTGAGAGGAGAAAGAGAGCGTGGTTTGATTGATCCTCGCAGGTGTGGAACAGTCACTAGCTATAACGGGAGACGGAATTTTTTTTTTGATTTTGGGAGAATAACCACGAATGTGGAGAAGGGGAATTTGTTTGTGTTTTTGTTTGGTTTAGAGGATGAATGTTCTATCATCCATGTTTTTGCTTCTCTGTATGAGCATGTTCATATTGCAAGGTAATCTCAAACTCCTTATTGATCATAGATCAAAGCGTTAATCTTAATTTAACTTCATGGAATTGCAGAGGTCTACAAAATCTAAAAAAAACTTAAACAAGTTATGAATAAAATAAAAGACATAGATTCAAAAATTGTATTTTTACAAGAAACTCATCTAATAGAGGAGAATGTAAAAGAATTAGGAGAAGATGGCAAGGTAACGTGTTCACCTCATCATTTTCATCCCGGGCTAGAGGAGTTATGATTCTCATACACAAAACAGTCCCATTTCAAGTGAAAAATGTAATTGGAGACAAATTTGGAAGATATCTAATCATCCAAGGATCTTTGTTATTAGAAAATATAAATCTGGTGAACTTATATGGCCCCAATATTGATGATCAAACCTTCTTTGTTAATTTATTCCTTACTTTATCATCACTTACAGGGCAACATATAATAGCAGGGGATTTTAATTGTACATTAAATCCCAGTATAGATAGGTCAACAGGACTGGACTGTACGCACAATGGATGTAGGATGATTAAAATCATTTTATGAAAGAAATGAGATTGCTAGATATATGGAGAGAAATGAAACCACAAGTCAAAGCCTATTCTTGTTATTCTAATACCTATAAGACATTCTCACGTATTGACTACTTTTTGATCTCTACAGAATTAAGGTCCAAGATTCAAAATTGTTTCTATGATAACATTGTGATCTCTGATCATGCACCCTGCTGTCTAATATATGTAGATAAGAAATTGACAAAGGATCCAGGTAGGTGGCATTTCCAGCATAAATGGCTTCAGGATGAGGAATTTGTTAAGTACATAGAAAAACAGATAGATGAGTTCTTTGATATTAATACTACACAAACAACAGCATGTATAAAGTGGGAGGCTTTCAAAGCTTTTATTAGGGGGCATATTATTAGTTATACAGGTTCAAAATCTAAGAAGACCCGAGAGGAGAGAGTCCACTTGGAACGTAAAATAAAAACTCTTCAAGAAAAGGTGTATGCAGGAAGTAACTCACAGTTAGAGAACGAATTACTGATTCTGAGAGCTGAATATGATAAAAAAAAAAAATCAGCGAATAGAGCTGCCTCGAGTCTTCTAAGATTGAAGCAAATTTTTTATGAACAAGGTGAAAAATCAGGAAAATTATTGGCATGGCAGATTAAACAATTATAATTTAAAACACCAATTACCAGTATTATAAGTAACAGACAGGTAGTTATAGATCCTTTAGAAATTAATAGTGCCTTTAGGGATTATTATGAAAAACTATAGGATACAAAAAAATGAAACTGACTTAACAAAACTAACTGGGTTTTTGGGTGGATTATCTATACCGTGTATTCCAAATGAAAACAGGGAGATACTGGAGTCTAAAATTAGTCAAGAAGAAGTTGGGCAAGCCATTGATAATATGAAATCAGGAAAAAGAGCAGGACCAGATGGTCTTCCAGTTGACCTCTATAAAAAATTTAAGAATAAATTAATAAAACCACTTTTGGAAATGGTTTTAGAAGCATTTCAAAATGGTAATTTACCACCATACATGAATAATGCCTTAATTATACTGTTGCCAAAACCAGGTAAACCCCCTAATAAATGTGAAAACATGAGACCAATAAGCCTATTAACCTCTTGCACTCTGGTGTACCGCGGGCGGACACGTCTCTGTGTCCTAGAGCGCACAAGGGCGCACGAGGGCACACGAGGGTGCTGCGTCCTAGAGCGCACTGAAAAAAAAAGCTGCATTTCTGTTCTTCCACTACAGACACAGCGGTGCTCTTCTAGCAGAGTAGATGTTTAGGATTCTCTTCCATGGTCATCATAGACCGACGGAGGCCGACGATGGGGAAATACATATAAAACAAACATATATCCAGTCTTTATGCTTCAGAAGAGAGCTATTAGAATAATAAACAAAGCTGCTTACAGGGAACCAACAAACCCACTTTTTCTTAAATTAAAAGCTCTCAAGTTGAAAGATCTGGTTGACTTTAAAACTGCAGTAATAATGTTTAAAGTGAAGAATCTATCACTGCCCGCAAATATCCAAAAGTTGTTCCAAATAAGGGAGAAACAATATCATTAGTATTATTCATTATCATAGCCATGCTATGTTAACCACTTGCGCTCCGTTGTTCCGCGGGTGGGCAAGTCTCTGCATCCTAGGGCGCATGAGGGAGTGTGCCCTCGTGCGCTCTGGGACGCATAGTCCAGATGGTGGTGATGTAGGTGGTGTTGGCGTCCAAGCGCCACTGAAAAAAAAAAGCTGCAGACAGCCACAAACAGATTAGTTCATCTGATTGACCTCTCATTCGACTAATAAGAGCCTTGAATTGGGTTTCTGAAACCTTGAAGAACCAATGAATGAAAACCTAGGAAGGAGGACCCGCCTACTGTGAATGCAGGAGCCAACTGAAGCACAGAAGGTCGGGCTGGGTGAAGAGACATTTACTGTTGCAGCTGATGAAAAAAAGGACGCTGGACAAACCTGCTACAGACCCAGCAGCATGGAGAACACCCACAAGTGGGACCTGCACTCATTCCAGCAGAACAGACGTTTAGGATTCTCTTCCGTCATCATAGACCGACGGAGGCCAACGACAAAAGTCGTAAATCATTTGCCAAAACGGCAATAATGGAATTATGTTTTGACTGGGATCCACGAGCGGACCAGCGTCACGTTCGTCTGACAATGGGGAAGAGAAGTTCGTCAGGACTCTGCTGCTGTGAAGAGGTAAGGTGTTATAAGCTAAATTTATTATTTATCCCTGAAAATTGTAATCAAAAAATGACTTTTGACCGATCGGTAAATTACAACTGTACGGCGCACGAAGCATGAAGTGCATGCGCCGCGATAAACGGTTCATTTGCCGTGTTCGGACGGTGAACGCCCCCCCCCCCCCAGCTGCAGAAGAGGAGCGGGGGGGGGGGGCGTTCACGGTCCGAACGCCCCCCGGTCTGCGGGGGGAAGCATATGAGTCTATTCTGTCATGTAGCGATGGTGGTCCTCTGTAGCGAGGATGGTGGACAACCCCCCCCCCACACACACACAGTAGCGAGGGGGGGGGGAAGCCGCTGTGACAGCGTTGCTGTGGAAACATGCAACGAGTGTAATCTGTCATGTAGCGAGGGCCGAACTCCGTCCTTTGTAGCGGGGGGTCGACAACCCCCCCCCCCCCCACACACACACACATAAACACAGCCCTGAATGTGACCTTTCATTAGAGCCCAAAATGAAGATTCTACATTGAATTATTCAAAAGTTATAGACGTTTTTCCAAACTGTGCCATTTGGCACAATTTGGCACAGTTCCAAAACGCCTGGGAACTACCTGAAAAAAAAGCTGTGTAAAATATTCATTTTTTGTGGTATTGTTACCAAATTTGGATCTCAGCTTGATAACACTTGGTTCTACATTTCTGTTGCATTTTCCAGCCGGATCTGACAGCTGTGTGTTATTTGCAAGCATTTGTATCCAAAAAAAACACCGTGGCCAAATTTATTTTCTTCAAGTTCACTATGTTTAGATGACTGTAACTCAGTGGCCGGAGCACTTAGAGAGATTATGACTGTTTTGCCAAAAAATTCAAAGTGTTTTCTTTTAAATGAGACCAACCCCATGAAGATGCTGCAAAGGGTTGAAGAACAGCTTTCGATTTACTTTGGGCACATTATTTTTTGGCATTTTTAGGAAAATTGCCCGGAGTGCAAGGGGTTAATTATTCTGGTCTTGGGCTTGAGTTTAGTTTTGTATGATTCTCTGTTTGCCATTATTATCATTATGAGTGTCTTGGTCTTGTCTCCCTTAATCCTCGTTTCATGTTTCTACGTGTTTCCTACCATGTGTTGCTCCGCCCATCCTGTTTTCCCATATCTATCCTCACTGTTCTTCCCATGTGTCAGTTGTTAGTCTTGATTAGCGTCTTCACCTTATTGGTATTCATTGATCACTTGTCGCCTTATTTAAACCCAGGTCTGCTTTTATTCTGTCTGGTGTACTTGAATGTCATTTTGCATGATTACACACTTCAAGTATTTTGTTCCTTTCTTGCTTCACCTGAATTCCTGAAAAGTTTTATATTATGTGATTTTTTGTCAAGCTTTGTTTTGAGCCATTAAGCTGTGTCGGGGTTGACTAGCTCAAAAAAAAAAAGAAAACTTTAAACCTTGAAGTCCAGTGTTTGGGCCCTGCATTCTGCCCCAGAGGGGCACTCAGCTTTGACACAATCATCCCCCAGCACCTAATACAAAAACTCAGACACTTGGGACTCAAAACCTCTCTCTGTAACTGGGTGCTGGACTTTCTCACAGGGAGGCCACAGAAGATGCAGGTCAGCAGCAACACCTCAAAGACAATCATGCTGAGCACAGGGACCCCACAACCCTAGAGCACCAACCACATCATCAAGTTTGCGGACGACATGATGGTGGTGGGCCTCATCAGTTTGTCTTATCTACGGTATCTCTTACAAATTTAAGGTGGTCTTGGTGTCACTGCTGGTCTGACTCCAGAGGCATGATGAGATCTCAGCCTGCAGAGACCAAAACCAGAGATTTGATTTTTAAAAAACTAGACTGGAACTTAAGTGTAGATGATCCATAATTTAGTTCAGGTTCTAATAAGCATTTCAGACATCCACAACGATATTCTGCCTGTCTATAATGATCATGGTTTTGGGTTTTCACTTGCAGATATCCACAGTTATAGTCTTCTTTTCTAGAATAAACATGTACCTATCTCACACAGAATTCCTACTAGAAAAATATGACACTTGTTAGATAAGCTTGTGATACGACTCTTTTTAAAACTTGATATTTCAGTTGTGATAAATGGTTTTCCTTGGCAAACTAGTAACAACTAGGTAAAAATGGGATTTTGAGTTTAACTGAAACTGTTAGCAAAAAAGAATTAATTATAATGGACACTGTGGTGGCACGGTGTGGGGGGTTCTCCACCCAGAATCACAAGCTGGGGAGGAGATAGAACAACGGACTGAAGGATGAAGTGGCACTGTGGGATCTCAGACATATCGGAAAGGACTATCTGCCCCCTGGAGAATTCGGGAGACACAGGAGTCATGAGAGGAAGAGAGGGGGTTGATGTTAATGTGTCACGCATGTCTTTGTGCACTGAAAGTATTGTGTTTGACTCCCTGGGTCTCATGATGCAGAAATAAAGGTTTTAAAAAGGAAGCGCCCAGAGACCCAGTTTGAGTATTTCCTGTACTTGATGTTGGAAGAAGAATAAAGTATATGTGTCATCCATCTCGCTGCTTCATCTGCTTTCTTCTTCCACATTGGTGACCCCAAGATGTGCCATGGGGAGTGAGTCAAGCACTGGCCCGGAGACAACCCAGAGAGAGAAAACCAGCGCTGTGTGCACTGTCACAGTCAAGCTCCCAGACTTCTGGCTTCACAACCCAACTGCGTGGTTCTTGCATATAGAAGCCCAGTTCGCACTCCGGGTGATCACAATGGACGACACGAAATAATACCATGTGGTCGCTGCGCTGGATGTGCGTGCAATGCAACAGGTAATGAGCCTGCTCCAGGAGCTGCTGGCCAGAGGGAAATATTTATTTAGCGAATGCAAAGTCCTTAAGCCAAGCAGTTGCCTCCTGGTTTGCTGTATGGAGGGTGTGTAATCCTCCTTCCAGTCTTTGGAGCGGGCAAGCCTCTATGATGTGTTCCATAGTTTGCTCCTCTCCACATGCGCACAGTGGGCTAGGGCTACTGCCCCATCTGTGAAGGCTGGCCAAGCAGGGGCCATGTCCAGTCCTGAAGCGATTGAGTGTAGACCACTGTCTCCTTGGGAGGTTGGTGCCCGGGACCTGTTGGTTGGGGTTTATCACCAGCTGTTTGTTTGGGACCTCCTTGGTCTCCCATTCCTCTTGCCAAGCTGTCTGGATGGTAAAGTCAGCTGGGGGAGGGTTTTTCCAAATCGGCCGTCTGGATGAAAGTCAGGCAGTGGGTGGGGTGTAGATATCTGCATGGATTGGTAAGTGAGGAAAATCTTTAACTTTTTGGAGCATCCTTTGAGTTAATGCTGCTCGCCGGATGTGTGGAGGGGCTATGTTTGACAGTACAGAGAGCCAGGGGAGTGGTGTTGAGCGGATTGTTCCAGTTACAGTTCTCATGGTTGAGTTGAGCTGGGTGTCTACATGGTGTGTGTAAGATGACCTGGACCAGACAGGGGCACAATATTCTGCTACAGAGTATGAAAGGGCCAGTGCTGAGGTGCGCAGGGTGGACACTGCCGCCCCCCATTTTGCACCAGCGAGCTTGCAGAGCAGGTTGTTTCGTACTTTCACCTTAGCAGCCGTCCCCTTTAGATGTTCCTTGAAGGATAAGGTCCTATCAAGGGTCACTCCAAGATAAGTTGGATTTGGGGCATGCTTAAGCTTGAGTCCGCTCAGGTGGATGTTTAGTTCTCTGGCAGCTTTTGCATTGTGGAGATGAAATACACTGGAGACGGTTTTTGCTGGGCTTGGTTTTAGGCGCCAGATTTTGCAGAATTGGTCCAGTTTAGCAAGATCTTCCGTGAGCACCCGTTCCAGTGGTTCAAAGTCTGGTGCTTGGAATGCCAAACAGATGTCGTCTGCATAGATGAATTTGCGGGATTTTGTAGTAGGCAGGTCGTTTATGTAGAGGTTGAACAGAGTTAGAGCTAGAACTGATCCTTGTGGGAGTCCATTTTTCTGCATTCTCCATGCACTTGTGTTCTGACTGAGGTGGACTCTGAACCTTCGGTTGGTCAGCAGGGTTTTTATAATTGCTGTTGCCCAAGCAGGGATCGCCTTTATAAGTTTCAGGAGGAGGCCTTTGTGCCAGACCGTATCATAGGCGGCTGTAAGATCGAGAAACACAGCCCCTGTCTTCAGTCTGCTCTCGAAGCCATTTTCAATGAAGGTGGTTAGGGCCAGTACTTGTTCTCCTGTACTGCGGTCCTTGCGGAAACCTGCTTGATCCACACTTAGAATATCCTCTATTTCTGGGGAAATGCGTTGCAGTATTAGGCGCTCCATGATTTTGTAAGGAACGCTGAGTAGGGAGATTGGGCGGTAGCTTGCTGGTAGTTTGTGGTCTTTGCCAGGTTTTGGGATGGCAATGACCTTTGCTGTCCGCCATTTCTTTGGGATCGAGTTCGTTTGTGTGATCCTTGTGTAGAATTGTGTCAACCAGGTTAGGGCTCGGGGGCCAAGATTTTTCATGAATTCTGGGAAGATGTTATCGTATCCTGCTGCCTTTCCACATTTCAGGCCCTGTAGGACTTTCTCCAGTTCAGCAGCCTCGAAGGGTTCAGGGTTCGTTTCCTCTACAGGCATTTTTTGGTGTTTTTTTAGCTCAGTTGTAACTGCTCTTCTGGTGTCTTTGTCTTGGGGTGCTTTGGCGATAGTCAGTAGGTGGGATGCAACTTGGTTGGGTGTGACGGATGCTCGGCTTTGGCTAGGGGGCTTCTGTGCAGCTCCTAGGCGACGGGGCAATGGATCAGCGTTCTCGTCGCGCCCTCCGCCAGTACCCGGGCTCGCCTGGGGAAGCTAATGATCCTACCAGCAGACTAAATTCGAAGAGACAACGCCTCTGTGCCAAGTCAAAGAAGAATCCTAGTCACAGTCCTAAAGCCGAAAGCAAACAGGGAAATATGAAGCGCTCAATAGGATGCTCCTTCAGCATTATACCCTGTCTTACAGTGAAAGGGCAGAGAGACTCCTAACATGTTCAGTTAGGTGACAGATCAGCCGTGGAGCTTATGGAGAGCATGTTGGCGTTGATGGGGAAGAACGACAAAGCTTTCCTGTTCGTCCACCTGTTCCTCAGGAACCTACCTGCTACAGCAAGGGCGATCCTGGCCAACTCGCCGCTGCTGGTTACCTAGGACAACCGCACCCTTGCGCAGGAGGGGGACCGCACCATTTTAGAAAACCACAGCTCTCAGCGTGAATGCAACGGCACTGGCATCCATGAGGGACTTCAGCGAGGTCGAGAAGCCGTTGGTGGTAGCAGGGACGGATGTCAAGAGACACAGGAACTGGGCGATCTGTTTCTATAATCGCCATTTTGGCTCGAATGCCCAATGCTGCCTACCGCCATGCCAATTCCAGAAGCCGGGAAACGACATGGCCAGCAGTCAGTAGCAGCTGCGACTGCTGGAGACATGAGAGAGCTGCTTTTAATCACAGACACACGTTTGGGGAGACGTTTCTTGGTGGACTCCGGCTCCCAGAAGAGCCTTATCCTGCCGGTTAGCACAGACAGGTTGGCAGGAGGCAGCAGTCCCAAGCTTACGGCTGCCAATGGGTCTATCATCAGGACATTTGGTGAATGGACGCTGACGGTATGCCTACACAGATGCAATTTCCAGTTGGACTTTGTGGAAGCTGCATGTTCTGCCCCCATTTTAGGCGCAGATTTTTTATGTGCTAATGGGTTGTTAGTCGATGCCAACAGACGTTTAGTGGACACTGTCTCTTTCACCTCCCTGCCCTGCACAGCTTGGAGAGCAGGATCAACAACACTGGCTAACGTTATAGCTCCAGGGGGTAAGTTCCAGCATTTACTTGCACAGTTTTCAGCACTCACGGTCCCGACTTTTTCAGCTTCGGTAACCAAACACAGGGTCGAACATTTAAACCACAAAAGGCCTGCCAGTGTTTGTGTTACCTCGGTGCCTTGACATGGCTAAACTGACCATGACGTGCGAGAAGTTTGCCAACTTGGAGCAGCAGGGCATCATCAGACACTCCAACAGCCCGTGGGCATCCCCCCTACACATGATGCCTAAGGCCGACAGGTCGTGGCAACCGTGTGATGATTTCCGACGCTTGAACAATGCCACGGAACACGATTGGCATCCCATCCCGCACATACAGGATTTTTCTGTGCACCTGGTCGAGACGGGTGTTTTTTCAAAAGTGGATCTGGTCCGCGGTTACCACCAGGTCCCGGTGCGCGTGGAGGACGTTCCCAAAACAGCGGCAATAACGCCTTTTGGCCTTTTCGACTTTTTACGCATGCCATTTAGGTTAAAGGGCGCCGTGCAAACTTTTCAGAGAATGATGGACGTGGTGCTCCATGATCTGTCTTTTGGTTTTGTCTACTTAGATGACATTCTGGTGGCTAGCACGTTCAAGGAGGAGCACCTCGCCCATTTCAAAATGGTTTTCCAGAGGTTGGAAGTGCATGGGCTTATAGTCAACCCTGCAAAGTGCCAGTTTGGTGTGCCAGTGATTGATTTTTTGAGGCACCGCATTTCGTTGGAGGGCGCGCTGTGTTGGACTTTCCAGGTCCACAGACAATGAGGGCTCTACAGGAATTTTTGGGAATGGTCAACTTTTGTAACCGTTTCCTCCCCCTGGCAGCCCAGCTGCTGCAGCCGTTGTACACCGCGCTTAACAAAAAGAAGCCTGTGGAAAACATCGACTGGATCACCGAGCGAGTCCAGGCTTTCGCAAATGCCAAAACAGCGCTCGCTAATGCCACTTTGCTAGCCCACCCTTCCCCGTCAGCGTGAATAGTGCTCACCAAGGACGCATGTGATGTTGCCATGGGGCAGTGGTGGAACAGTACATCTCTGGTTTGTGGCAGCTGCTTGCATTTTTCAGTCGTACTTTGTGTGACAATGAATGCAAATACAGTACGTTCGACAGAGAATTGGTGGCCCTCCACCTGGCGAAGCACCATTTCCAGTTTTGGCAAGAAGGGCACAAGTTCACCATATTTGTGCATCATAAACCACTTAAGTGCACAATGTCCAAGGTCTCTGAACTGTGGTCGGCCCGGCAGCAACGGCATTTTGCCGCGATCTTGGAGTTCACGACTGACATTCAACACGTTGCTGGTAAGCTCATCATCATGGCCGATTGCTTGTCACGTGTGTTAGTCTCCCCGGTCTACATGGGAATAGATTTCACTGCCAGGGCCGCAGAGCAAACCATGGACACGGACATTTGCGTGCTCCAGTCCACGCCTACTGGGGTAAAGCTGGAGAGCAGGATGGTGCAAGAAGGGTACCCTCTCTTGCTCTGCAACGTCACCACTGGTCGCTCGCACCTGGTGGTTCCGGGCTCTTGGCACCACCGCATTTTTGAGTCAGCCCACTTCCTTTCCCATCCCAGTGTGCGTGCCTCGGTTAAACTGGTGGGGGTGAAATTTTTCTTGCCACGCTTGCACAAAGACATGAAATAGTGGGCTGCAGCGTGCATCATGTGACAAAGTGCACAAACACATCAAAGCCCCCCTTGAGCAATTTCAAATCCCGGCCAGGAGGTTCGACCACGTCCATGTGGATTTAGTGGAACCCCTCCCACCATCACAAGGTTTCACACACCTTTTGACAATCATGGACCACACCACACGTTGGCCTGAAATGGTCCCGCTGGCTTCCGCCACGTCCCCGGAAGTGGCTCACGCTTTTTTGTTGGCTTGGGCTGCACAGTTCGGAACCCCGTCAGACATCAATTCCGACAGGGGTCCGTAGTTCATTTCGGAACTCTGGTCCATGATGGCCCAGAGCCTGGGGGTCAAAGTCCACTGCATTACCACGTACAACCCCCGGGCTAACGGGTTATGCAAACGTTTTCATAGGTTGCTTAAGGAAATGCTCAGAACTTCGCTCACGGATGCCAATTGGGTCAACCGCCTGCCCTGGGTTCTTTTACGGTTGCGCACCTTGCCTAAGGAGGATTTGGCAGCCTCCCCGGCAGAAGTCATTTTTTCTCAGCCACTGTGGCTCTCCGGTGAATTTTTACCGGAAAACCGCACGTCCGGGGCCAATCCGCCCGCGGAATTTTTACACGGTACCGAGGCTGTTAACATGCCGGGCCCGGCCCACCAATGTTTTCCCTGCACTTTTGTCCTGAAAAGCTTACAGAATGGAAGGTTTGTTGCCAGACATGATGCTCACCGGACCATGTTGCACCCACCATACGACGGACCGTTCAGGGTGCTGGAAACTGGGGAAAAGCATTTTGTGTTAGACTTGGGGGGGGGGGGGAGTATGGAGACCATCTGCATCGATAGGCTGAAGCCCGCTTTTGTGTTGGCAGATGAGCAGGTGGTGTTGGGCCAAGCTCCCCAGCATGGACGTCCACCATTGGTGGCTCCGCAAGTTGGTGTTCCCTCTGTAAAGACCTGCGCTTGCGAAGCTGACATGTTTCTCCCCCCCACCCCACCCTTTTTCCCTTCTCAGACTAATGTCCGCGCCTGCACACATTGCCAGCAGGGTGTTTCGTCCGGACTGGCGCCCCCCCAGTACAGCCGCTATGGCTCAATACTCAAAGGATGGGGGTGGGGGGGGGGGGTAGTGCACTTTTTGGGTGTTTGGGGGGGAGGGCTGTGTGGTGGCACTGTGTGGGGGAGTTCTCGACCTAGAGTCACAAGCCGGGGAGGAACAAAAGACTGAAGGAGGAAGTGGCATTAGAGGGTCTCAGACCTTTCAGAAAGGACTATCCGCCCCCCCCCCCCCGGGGAGTTCGGGAGACACAGGAGTTGCAAGAGGAAGAGAGGGGGTTATGATGTTAATGTGCCACACATTTCTTTCTTTGTGCACTGAAAGTATTGTGTTTGACTCCATGGGTCTCATGGTGCAGAAATAAACGTTTTAAAAAGGAGGTGCCCAGAGACCCAGTTAGAGTATTTCCTGTACTTGATGATGGAAGAAGAATAAAGTTCATGTGTCATACAGCTCGCTGCCTCGTCTGCTTTCTTCTTCCACAACACCATCCATGCATAATTTGAAAATCTGAATGTTTGTTGTCCCACTTATTTGGTCTGACCTTCCCTTTGTAATTTCAATTTTTAAAATGAAACAAATTAATGAGCACCCTCCGGCACCCCAGTCAGAGACTCCAAAAAGGGTGGGTACTCTGAACCATCATTTGGTGCATAGGCACAAATGATGGTCAGGACATGTTTCCCAACCCGAAGGTGCAGGGAAGCAACCCTTTCGTCCGCCGGGGAAAACTCCAATATAGAGGCAGAAAGGTGGGAGATACAAGAATACCCACCCCTGCTCGTCGCCTCTCGCCCTGGGCAACTCCAGAAAAGGCCAAGCTCAAGTCCCTCTCCAGGAGACTTGTTTCGGAACCGGAGCTGTGTGTTGAGGTGAGGCCGACTATATTTAGCCGGTATCTCTCAGTTTGTTCACCAGCTCAGGCTCCTTCCCCACCAGAGAGGTGACATTCCATGTACCAAAAGCCAGTTTAGAAAGATTGGGATCAGTCCTCCAAGGTCTCCGCCTTTGACCGCCACCTAATCCACATAGCACGGGACCCCCATGATCCCTCCTGCAGGTGGTGAGCCCACTGGAGGGCCAACCCATGTAACTCCTTCAGGCTGCTGAACCCGGCCAGGTCCCATGGGTGGAAACCCGGCCACCAGACGCTAGCCCTCGAGCCCCTCCCACAGGCCTGGATCAAGGGTGGAGCCCTGGTAACCCTATACCAGGTGGGGTACACTGAATCCTTGATCTAGAATTTATCATGAGAGTCTGTTGGATCGTTTTTAGTCTGGCCCTTCACCCAGGACCAGTTTGTCTTGGGTGACCCTATCAGAGGCAAATTGCCCTGGACAACATAGCTCCTGGGATCACTGGGGCACGCAAACCCCCCACCACGATAAGGTGACGATCCATGAAGAGAGGGTGCTCCTCTTGGAGACTCCATTGTCCTACTGGGGGACATCAATGCGCACGTGGGCAATGACAGTGAAACCTGGAGGGGGGTGATTGGGAAGAACGGCCTGCCCGATCTGAACCCGAGTGATGTTCAGTTAATGGACTTCTGTGCTAACCAGTTTGTCCATAACGAAAACCATGTTCAAACATAAGGGTGTCCATATGTGCACCTGGAACCAGGACATCCTAGGTTGCAGGCCGATGATCGATTTTGTTATTGTGTCATCAGACCTGCGACAGTATGTCTTGGACACTCGGGTAAAGAGAGGTGCAGAGCTGTCAACTGATCACCACCTGGTGGTGAGTTGGATCCGATGGCAGGGGAGGATACCATTCAGACCTGGTAGACCCAAACGTATAGTGAGGGTGTGCTGGGAATGTCTGGCTGAGGCCCCTGTCCGGGAGGTCTTCAACTCCCACCTCCGGAAGAACTTCAGCCACATTCCAAGGGAGTCTGGAGACATGGAGTCTGAGTAGGCCCTGTTCTCTACCTCTATTGTTGAAGCGGCGGCCCAGAGCTGAGGCCGCAAGGTGGTCGGTGCATCTCGTAGTGGCAACCCCCGAACCAAGTGATGGACACCAGTGGTGAGGGGGGCTATGAAGCTGAAGAAGGAGTCCTGTCAGGTTTGGTTGGCTTGTGGGACTCCCGAAACAGCTGAGGTGTACCGGTAGGCAAAGCGGAGTGCAGCTCGGGTGGTTGCTGAAGAAAAAACCTGGGTATGGGAGGAGTTCAGTGAGGCCATGGAACAAGACTTTCGGTCAGCCTCGAAGAGATTCTGGCAAACTGTCCGGCAGCTCAGGAGGGGAAAGGAGCTCCCTGTCCACACTGTGTATGGTGCGGATGGGGTGCTGTTGACTTCAACTGGGGATATCGTCAGGCGGTGGAAGGAATACTTCAAGGATCTCCTCAATCCCACTGATACGCCTTCCACAGAGGAAGCAGGGTTTGGGGATGAGGGGGATGACTCGCCTATCACAGGGGCTGAAGTTGCCAAGGTGGTTAAACATCTCCTTGGTGGCCGGGCCCCAGGGGTGGACGAGATTCCCCCTGAGTACCTCAAGGCCCTGGATGTTGTAGGGCTGTCTTGGTTGACATGCCTCTGCAACATTGCGTGGAGGTCGGGGGCAGTGCCTTTGGCATGGCAAACCGGGGTGGTAGTTCCTCTCTTCAAAAAAGGGGACCGGAGGGTGTGCTCCAACTTTAGAGGGATCACACTCCTCAGCCTCCCTGGGAAGGTCTATGCCAAGGTACTGGAGAGGAGAATCTGGCCGTTGGTCGAACCTCGGATTCAGGAGGAGCAATGTGGTTTTCGTCCAGGCCATGGCACATCGGACCAGCTCTTTACCCTCTCCAGAATTCTCGAGGGTTCGAGGGAGCTTGCCCAACCAGTTTACATGTGTTTTGTGGACTTGGAGAAGGCATTCGACCGCATCCCTCGTGGTTTTTTGTGGGGGATGCTTTGGGAGTATGGGGTATCGGGCTTGTTGTTACGAGCTATTTGGTCTCTGTACGACCGTTGTGAGAGTTTGGTTCATATCGCCAACACTCGGTCGGACTCATTCCCAGTGAGAGTTGGACTCTGCCAGGGCTGCCCTATGTCACCAATCCTGTTCATAATTTTAATGCAGCCAGGGAATGGAGGGTGTCATGCTTGGTGACCACAGGATCTCATCTCTGTTGTTTGCAGATGATGTTGTCCTGTTGCCTTCATCCAGCAATGACCTACAGCTCTTGCTGGGATGGTTTACCGTTGAGTGTGAAGTGGGTGGGATGAGAATCAGCACCTCCAAGTCCGAGTCCATGGTCCTCAGCCAGAAAAAGGTGGATTGTCCTCTCTGGGTTGGGGACAGGCTCCTGCCCCAAGTGGAGGAATTTAAGTATTCTGGGGTCTTATTCACGAGTGAGGGGAAAATGGAGCAAGAGATTGACAGACGGATCGGAGCAGCATCTGCAGTGATGTGGACGTTATACCGGTCTGTTGTGGTTAAGAGGGAGCTGAGTTCTAAGGCAAAGCTGTCGATTTACCAGTCAATCTACGTTCCTACTCTCACCTATGGTCACGAGCTTTGGGTAATGACCAAAAGAACAAGATCGTGGATACAAGCGGCTGAAATGAGCTTCCTCCGTAGGATTGCTGGACTCACCCTCAGAGATAGGGTGAGGAGCTTAGTCATCCGGGAGAGGCTTAGAGTAGAACCGCTGCTCCTCCACATTGAAAGGAGTCAGTTGAGGTGGTATGGGCATCTGAATAGGATGCCTCCCACTTGAGGTGTTTTGGGCACGTCCCACTGGGAGGAGACCCCAGGGCAGACCCAGAACTCGGTGGAGAGACTATGTCTCCCAGCTGGTCTGGGAACACCTTGGTATCCTCTCTGAAGAGCTGGAGCAGGTGGCTGGGGAGAGGGAAGTCTGGGCTTCTCTGCTTGAATTGCTGCCTCCATGACCCAGACCTCCGGAAAAGCAGTAGAAGATGGATGGATGGATGGATGGATGGATGGATGGATGTGTTACACCCAGGAGGGGCGAAGGGGAGGAAGGATGATTGAGCCAAGCTGTTAGACTTTGCAGCGACCGTTTATTGACTTCTCAGCACACACGGCACGGCCCACAATTACATAGCACATCGCTAGACACCATCTTGTTCATAACACTCTCGAACATTCTCTTCTGGAACACACACTATTCTTCTTCTATTGTGTTCTAACACTATACAGTGTTTCATCACTACTGAGCGCCACCTCTGGCGTAGAAACGCTACTGCTTTTACTGACAGTTCATATCTAAACAGTGCACATTCAGTCCTTTAATACATTCCCTATAAATGCTCCCACTTACTATTAATCATTAAATTATAGTCTCTTAGGTACATTTATTAAGAATATTTATATTTGCCATTAGCATCTAATCCACACTGTTTCTGAGGGTTTACTAGAGGTTGTCCAAAATTAACGTTTTCCTACACTCACCCCTCAAAAAGTTAATGTCGTCCTGACATTACACCTTTCTCAAAACTACTGTTTTTTTTCTCTTTTCTTCTTTCAGTCCATATTTGGTAACCATGTATTACATGTAAGTAGGGTATTACTAAACAGGAGTCAGAGTTCATTAAAGTCCATAAAGATGCAACTGGTAATTGTCCATAGTACAGCATGTATCTCCTATTCCATGCAATACATTTGCAGAAGAGGTCTTTGTGCACGATAACCTTCAACCGCTCCATCCATCATGGTGGGTATCTGCATCTTTCCTGAGAGTAAGGGTACTCAATCTAGTCATAGCCTACCAAATAAACCTTGGTGTGATGCCTGTACCTTAGTAACACACTGCAAATGTCTTTTTTTGTGTTTTTAAATTTTTTTGTTCTTTTTTCCTTTTTTTTAATCAACCGTCTCAGTAACTACCAAGTTACTTTTCAAAACATTTATGTCTGACCAATGGTTATCTTTAGCTTCTACACCTTTGTTCTAGGCAGATGAAGTGCAATGAAGTGCAAGGTTGGCCTAACTTATCATAAGTCAATCTCGATGGCTGTTTTCTTATTCTTGAAGGATACGTTTTAACAGGAATCTCGTCAGGTCCCTCCTGGTCACTGGAACTGGACTCCGACACCTCATCACTCTGGTCCTGGTCTGCCTCAGCTGGATCTGGAACCACCGGATCGTCAACCTCTGGTGCCAGCTGCACCTGCATGACATCATCTGGGTCCTGGTCCTCATCCTCCGGAGTAGTGTCACTGTGCGGGTAGAACTCCGGTGCATCGGCTCTCAGTGGACGCTGCTCTTGATCCTTCCCAGCTCGTAATCAGATTATGGCATTCCAACCCTCTTCATCTTCATCATCCGTGTTGCTTTGTCTGTCCACATGCCTTTGTCTTTTAGAGTCTCTTTCTCTCATTTTCTTAGAGGCATGCTCCACTGTTTCCATGGGAAGAAAGTCACAAGGTAGCAAAAGGTTTCTGTGCATGACCTGAGTGCGTCCCTTGCCATTTTCAGGTCTGATTTCATATACTGGACTGTCTGGGTACTTCTTTTGGGTCACGACATACATCTTGTCTTCCCAGAATGATCTTAATTTTCCTGGTCCACCTTTTTCGGTCAAGTTTCGAACCAATACTCTGGATCCAGGGAGTAACTCAGCACCGTGACCCTTTTTTATCATAAAGTGCTTTACTTCTCATCCCTTCTTTGTTTGCTGTTTTAGAAGCAAGTTTGTAAGCTTCAGTCATTGTAGCTCTCCACTTTTCAGCATAGTCCTGCTGAGAAACACTCTGCTCTCTTGTTGTGAGGCCAAACATTAAATCAATAGGCAACTTTGGACTACGGCCAAACAACAGAAAATATGGTGCGTACCCCGTAGCCTCACTACGTGTACAATTATAGGCATGAACCACTTTTGCCAGAGAGGACTTCCAGTCTTCCTTAGCTGCTTCAGGCAAATTTCTGAGCATTGCCAACAGTGTACGATTAAATTGTTCCACCTGCCCATTCCCTTGGGGATGGTAGGGTGTTGTTCGGGACCCCTGCACACCACTGTACTCTTGGAGTTTTGCAAAAAGTTTATTTTGGAACTCTCTACCCTGATCATGATGGAGTCGTGTGGGGAAGCCAAACTTAAGGGCAAAATCTCCAAAGATCTTCTCAGCAGCGGTGTGGGCAGCTTTGTTACGACATGGGTAAGCCTGGGCAAAACGAGTGAAGTGGTCCATTACAACCAGGATATACTCATATCCTCCTTTGCCCTTCTCCAAATGCAGGAAATCTACTGACACTAATTCGAATGGATACGTGGCGACAATGTTAGTCAGTGGTGCCCTTGTTGTCTTATTGGGACGTTTGTTCTTCAAACAACTGCAAACTTTAGTGATGTAGTGCTCCACATCTCTTTGCATGTGAGCCCAATAAAAACGCTCTCTTATCAAGTTCATCACTCTCTCTACCCCTAAATGGCCCATGTTTTTAATGGAGCTCTTTGAACACGAGCTTGTGAAACTTCTGGGGTAGGAGTAGCTGGTCATGTGTTGCCGTTCTCCTATAAAGCAGTCCATCATCTCCCAAGTACAGCTTGTGTTTCTGCCTGACTAAAGCTGCAATTTTACTGTTCTTCTGCTTTCCACTTCTTGGCCATTGTTTTGACAACACATAGCGCAACACCTCTCCAATCACGGAGTCTTCTTCTTGAGCTCTTTTTAGATTAGTCTTTGATATTTCAGCTATAGAGCTGGCTTCTTGGTCTGCTTCACTAATGAGAGTGGAAATGGTGACTGGGCAGAGCCATGGTTCATTTTCTTGTGACTTCACCTTGACTGCCTGGGTCACACAATTCATCACATCAGGATCAACATTCTGGGTGCATTTGTTCATGTACTGCTCCATATCTAGGGGCATACGTGAAAGTCCGTCTGCATCTCTGTTTGCTTTTCCAGGGCGATACTTAATCACAAACTGGAAATCAGCTAGTTCTGCTACCCACCTCTGTGTGGTTGCATTTAACTTTGCGGTGGTGAGCACATACGTTAGGGGATTATTGTCCGTATAGACAGTGAATGGTGGAGAGTAGTACAGATAATCCCGAAACCTCTCACAGATGGCCCACTTCATGGCAAGAAACTCCAGCTTCCCTGAATGAAGGTGGTAGTTCTTCTCTGAATTTGACAGTGTCCTGGAGCCATATGCTATCACCACCAGTTTGCCTAGTTGTCGCTGGTATAACACCGCCCCAAGCCCCTCCTGTGAAGCGTCACAGTGTAAAATGAAGGGTTCTTCAAAGTTCGGGTAACCTAACACTGGGGGTTGGGTAAGAAGGTCAACAAGCTGACAAACTACTGCTTGATGCTCTGGGCGCCACCTGATCACATGGGATGAGAGTAAGTGGCCACCATTGTTCTTTTTGACATGTTTCTTTGAGTTTTTCTTTGCTTTATCTGTGTGGTCATTAGCCAGAAGGTCATAAAGAGGCTTTGCTATACGGGAGAAGTTTGGAATATAGCTACGGTAATATGAAATAAAACCTAGCAATTTCCTTAGCTCTCCAACAGTGGAAGGTCGCTGCTGTTTGAGTGTCTGCACTGGGGCAATGTCCGCAGGGTCCATGGTGTAACCCCGTCCTGTTACCATTTTACCAAGGAAACGTACCTGCTGCTTGAATAACTCACATTTCCGGGGAGTCAACTTCACCCCATGGCTTTGATAGCGGTGCAGGACGCTTCTCAGGTCTCGCAAGTGATCTTCAAAAGTCTGTGAATGAACAAGGTTATCACCGAGGTAAGGCAGACAAACATCATCTCTCAACCCCCACAAGCACTCTTCCATAGATCTTTGGAATGCTGCTGGTGCTGAGAACAAACCAAATGGAATTCTTACCCACTCGAACAAACCCCAGGGAGTGATAAATGCAGTGAGGGGCCTACTTGACTCTTCCAGGAAACCCTGATGATACGCCTTCCCCTGGTCGAGGACTGAAAACCACACACTCCCATTTAGACTGTTTAGCATATCTTGTATGCGGGGAATTGGGTGTCTGTCTGGGATAGACTTCTTGTTCAACTCTCTAAAGTCGCAGCACAAACGCAGACCTCCATCTTTCTTTCGCACACAGACGATTGGACTGGAATACGATGACTTGGATTTGGTGATCCAGCCCCTGTTAAGCAGGTCTTCTAAATACTCCTTTACTTCTTTATGAAGTGGTTTGGGAACAGAAACATAAGTCTTTTTGACAGGATCGTGATCTCTGAGTCGGATCTTCAACTGTAAAGAGGGAATTGTCCCTACATCATACTCATCACGGGAAAATGCTTGCCGTTCCTCCCATAGTAGCTGTTTTACTTGCTCTTGCTGTATGGGCGAGAGATGATCAAGGGGAACTGAAGGGTCCCACATGTCCATAGTCTCTTTGACAGCACAGTTCATCTTGGTCTCTTTATTTCTTCCTATTTCACTCGTCGTCGGGTCGACGGTCGCTTGGTTTACACCAGGGGGTCTAATATCTGCCGGATAAGCAATTTTAACTCTCTGGGTTTCCCCCAAAATGGTCTTAGCGGGCAGCTGGATATCACGGGACGTACTGTTTGTTATAGGTATTTTGAACATAGATCGCTTCCCTTTCCATAACTGCACCAACCCACTTTGCATCTGCAAACCCTCTGGTAACTGGGTGTACTGACTTGGCTCAAACAAGACGTCTTGTGTGTCTGGAAGTGAGCCTGCTCTGACACAACCTTTGACTGTTTTGGTTTGGCCAGCAGGGATGGTAACCAACTCACTGCCAACTTTTACCATTCCTTCCCCCAGCCTATCATCCTCACTTTGCATCACTTTCAAAAACACCTCTGTTTTCTTACAATCAAATGAGAAGGCTGCGCTAACATCTTCACTGATGGCACAAGGGGGTTTAATGCCCATCTTCAGGACATGGTCAATCACGTTGAACCCAATGATAGGCGGCTCTGCCACTCCGTCCTCCTTCACCACTAGCACAGGAACTAAGAGTTCCACCGGTGGGCGACTAACTGTCGGCAGCTTAAATGTGACTTCGACCCACCCTGAGAATGGAATCGGTGTCTGGTTCACTGCCCTCCCATTCAGGATATTTGGACCCACCAACTCGGCTAAGTCTCTGATGGTGGTGTGTGGCAGGTGCTCCTGTCTCCAGGCGTCATTCATTAAACAAACCTATGACCCTGTGTCCCACAATGCTTGTGTCTCCTTGTCATCGAGGAAGCAGGTGATGACATATTTTTTTCCAACCAAATTGAGTAACTGTAATTGGCGATTAGGGGACAGTAGATTAACACGGACTGTTTCTTCAGGAGGTGCCTCGGCCCTAGCTACCAGCCTTGCTTCTAACCTCCGAATACTGTCGGTAACGAGCTCATACAGTTCTTGTGTGTTAGCTTGTTCTGATGTGGTTGCGACAGTATTGGCTGCCGTGTCTACTTGCCCTGTTCCTCTTCCGAGTCTCCTCCCTATCCGACATTCCCTTGACATGTGGCTGCTGACTCCACACCTGAAGCAGTGGTTGCATTGATCGCCATTGCTGGTGGACTGACATCTCTTGCAGCCACGTGTCCTCCTGGCTCTTTGAGTGCGAGGTGCTCTGGGAGACTCACGTATGGCCTTTTTGATCTCCTCCATGTCACTCTTCAGCCGCGTGACTATGTCCAGGAGCTCAGATTCCGTACGGGTCACTGTGCTTTGGGACTTAAGGATTTTTCCTTTTGTCGATGGTAGGGGGCGCTCTTGGCCATCCACTTCTCTCTCGGTTGCATACTGACCCATCAGATTTTCCACTCGGCATTCTCGAACCTTTAGTTCTTTTGTGTGCCTTTTAAATTTCTGGTGCCATTTCCATTCAAGACTGGCTGCTGCATTCGTCTTTGAAATCAGTAGCTCGTCGGTGACGGCAGGATCCTCCAAGTAACGCTTCAGTTGATACTTCACATCAACACTGATCAGTCCTGTTTCCACCGCCCTCAGAAACTTCCTCTGAATAAGCTCAGAACTAAACTGCTCTTCAGTGCCAGGCTCTCTGGATGCTGCTAAAAGTCTTTCCTTTAGCTCAATGGCACGAAACAGGAAGTTCTGAGGTGACTCATTACTGTCTTGTGTGAGATTTATCAGACGACGATACAAGTCAGTGGAACTATCTTCTTTATAATGTCCTCGCAGGATTATGCGCAGCTGTGGCAGTGTGAGATCTGACTTAATCTCCAACATAGCACGCAAACTCAATCCAGGACTCACTGCTTTGACAACAGCCTCAATTATCTCAGCCTCGCTGTGCTTTTTCTTTAAGCCCATATCAATCTGGTGAGTGAGATTGGAATAAGACAACTTGTCTTTTTGGCCCCTCTCCCCTATCTGCCCATTTATCTTAAACTCCCGTTTAATGATCACTTCTGGCAGTAGGGGCGCTGTGGGGACCGCGGGCTGTATCACAAAATGGCGGCTCTGTGGCGGCGCGGCCTCGGGCTGTGTCACAAAATGGCGGCCCGGTGGCGGCGCGGCCTCATCATCTGCCAGCCTTATTATTTCCCCTTCAACCCTCTTAGCTGAATCAATGATACTTTCATGCAGAGCGGCATACTGGCTCTGTAAACTGGCGAGTGCCTCCGCCTCGCGGCTCGCACCGGCCACTGTCGCTGCCTGCGTCAACGGTTCACTTAGCTTAGCTTCGTTAGCACATGCTATTAGCTTTAGCAGAAACTCGCGGACTATATCCTCCTCTTCGCGTTCAATGGCTTTTTCAACCTCCTCGATTAACAGTCGTATCAGCGTGTACTTCTTAGACGGTTCGGCTGGGCTTATCTTTGCAAATAAACAGACCTCATTTAGCTGTTCGGCCCATAACGGCACCAAGGCCTCGCTTAGCTTATCTTGTAGCTGCTCCAGCTCCATCGTTACGGCCTCCTTTTTTTTTTTTTATTTGCACACTCACCATCTTAGACACAACTGAACCATCCTCTGCTACCAAGTTTTGTTACACCCAGGAGGGGCGAAGGGGAGGAAGGATGATTGATCCAAGCTGTTAGACTTTGCAGCGACCGTTTATTGACTTCTCAGCACACACGGCACGGCCCACAATTACATAGCACATCGCTAGACACCATCTTGTTCATAACACTCTCGAACATTCTCTTCTGGAACGCACACTACTCTTCTTCTATTGTGTTCTAACACTATACAGTGTTTCATCACTACTTAGCGCCACCTCTGGCGTAGAAACGCTACTGCTTTAACTGACAGTTCATATCTAAACAGTGCACATTCAGTCCTTTAATACATTCCCTATAAATGCTCCCATTTACTATTAATCATTAAATTATAGTCTCTTAGGTACATTTATTAAGAATATTTATATTTGCCATTAGCATCTAATCCACACTGTTTCTGAGGGTTTACTAGAGGTTGTCCAAAATTAACGTTTTCCTACAGATGGACAAATTAATGAACTCAGATGTTACTTGACAAAACGTTGAAAAATTAATGAACTCAGATGTTACTTGACAAAACGCTGATCAAAATAAATCTTTCCATCGTGTTGAGGTCGACATTATAAAGGATCGGATAACCGTAGAGTGTCGTTAACTAATGGAGGAAAAATGCACAGTAGCCAGAACTCTCTTGAACACTCGCGCTCATTTTATTTTCTCCTTCTTTCTCCCAGAATGCAATGTGTGGTCCAACCACGTCATCAAATTGCAAAGAGTAGTATCAGCCAAGAGCATACCCTTCATTTAACATACAATCCAACACCCCCTCTTGCTCTAAGCTGATATAACATGCTCACAGTTTAGCACCAAACAAATCACTGTGGAAATTCTTACAATTAACCTTTGTAGCAGGGTTAGTGAACACATCTGCTACCATTTCACCTGTGGGACAGTACACAACATTTATTTTGCCATCATTCAACACCGATCTGATGAAGTGGTACTTAATGTCCATGTGTTTGCACCTTTGTCGATTCACTGGATTCTTTGACAAAGCAATAGCTCCTTGATTGTTCTCGTGAATCTTCACAGGTCCATACCGACAACTTTTGTCCATGTCATTCAATAGCTGCATGAGGTACAGGCCTTCTTGTGCCGCTGCCATGAGAGCCATGTACTCAGCTTCACAGGTCGACAGAGCTACTGTTTGTTGTTTCTTTGATTTCCATGAATTAACAGGTCCTTCTTTGGTCAAGCTGAAGCAATAGCTAGTCGTGCTCCATCTGCCATTGTGATCTGAAGCCCAATCAGCATCACAATATGCTATGAGTCCAAGTTTCCCTTCGTTTTTCTTGTAACATAGCTCGTAATCCCTGGTCCCTTTCAGATACCTCAATACATGCTTAGCTGCAGTTAGTTGTTGTCCCTTAGGTTCTGACAAATACTGTGACAATTTACTCACAATCCAGCTTAAATAAGGCCTTGTACATGTCATCACATATATTAGGCTCCCCACTATCTCACGATGATATCGTGGATCTACAGGTTCATCATCATCTTTGAAATTAAGCTTCTGCTCAGATGGTGTTTGTCTAGGTTTACAATCAGTCATGCCAAACCTGTCAAGTATTATATCAATGCATTTCTTTTGATGCATCCTGACCTGTTCTTTCTCTTGTGTGAAGTCAATGCCTAGAAAATATCTGAGTTTTCCCATATCCTTCATGATGAACCTTATCTTTAACATTTCTTTCACATTGTTCAGTGAGTCTTTGTTATCAGCTGCTATTATAAGATCATTAACCCATATCACTAGTATTTGTCACAACTCACCGCTCCCAGTCATCCACCTCAGCTGCGCGCACACCTGCGCCTCATCAGGAATGGGCTATTTAGCCCACTCGGCCCAGAGCATCGGTCTGGAGCCGTCTGTGTTTCTACGCGCTCAATCCCTCAGCAGGATTGTCTCTTCCTGTCCTGCCGACCTTCTCTACAGCACATAAGCTGATTAATCACTTACCTGTCTACCAGCCTTTCCCCTGTGCACAGGTGGATTCCCTGGCGGCGGATTCTCCCGTCATCGCCATCTCCTTTCCTCTTCTCTCCACGCCTCGTCGTGTGCGCAGCAGAACACTGTATTCCAGGCCGAAGATCCTTAGCCAACGCTAGCCACCGTCCCATCTGCAAGTAAGCCATATTCAGCATATCTCTCCTTTTGGTTAAGCCCAGCTCATATTCCTGTCTCCTCTCTTCCCATAGGGTTGCCTTGCTGCACGGCGTGCTGCTCTGTTCCCGACTCTCTTTGTCCACCCACAATCCATAAACATATCACACACATGCACCCAAACACCCTTGCTGTTGAATAAAGCTATTGAATCTTACCTGAGCCTGCGTGCATGTTTCCTGGGCCGGTAAATATGTCAGTACGGCTCCAGCAGAGCGGCCCAGCGGACAGCGGGCTCGCACGACGATTTTCCACCCTCGAGGCTCGGGTGGATTTAATAGCTCATCAACAGCAGGTGATACTAAATCAGTTGACCATGATAACTCACTGGTTGGACTGTCTTGATCCCCAGCAGGCGTTCCCCCCGGCTCATCATGGCGGATCAGCTTCGGCTGTCTCCGTGGCTGGACAGCCTAGCTCGGGAGCGCCGACCCGGCTCACTCCGATCCCAACCCCCGCTCGCTTCAACAGGAAGCTCGGTGAGGCACGGGGGTTCATCTTATAATGTGAGTCGGTGTTCCTGCGCGTTCCCGGGGATTTTCCTTCAGACCACAGCCGAGCGTTAGCTTGGGCTTACGCCGTTATGTCGAAGCCCAGCTACGCAAACCTCTGCTATGACCAGTTCGTGCAGGACTTCCTCGAGGTGTTTGACCACTCGCGTCGTGACAGCATCCTCGCTGACCGGCTCCTTAGCCTCCAACAGGGCAGTCGGTTGGCGGCGGATTACGCTGTTGACTTCCGGGTGGCAGCGGAGGAGGTTGGCTGGGGGGAGGCGTCCCTCTGCAGCATCTTCTTCCGCAGCCTCAGTTCTGGTCTGCGGGATGAGTTGGCCAGCCGGGATCTTCCAGGGCGACTGTCCGAGCTAATCTCTCTGACCATTAGCTTGGATAACAGGCTGCGGGAGCGGGCCGCCGAGCGGAAGTCAGTCAGCCACCCGCGCGGATTCTCCGCCCGCGCCCCTCAGTCTCACCCCCTGGCGTTACCCGCTCCGGAGTCTGCCGATGAGCCAGAGGCAATGATGGTCGGGCAAACCAGGCTCCCTCTAGCGGAGAAACAACGCCGCCGGGAGCTGGGCCTCTGCATGTATTGCGGAGGCGACCAGCATACCGTGGAGCAATGCCCGGTTAAGCCAAACAGGGGGGTCCGCGAGTCACTGTAGGGGGCCTCGCAGACACTAATCGGCCCAATCCCCTCATGAATTGTTCCTTGCCCATCAGATTTTGCCACAACTCCACCGGGCACCTCATTCACGCACTGGTGGACTCGGGGGCAGAGCAAAGCTTTATTTCCAAGAGCCTGGCAACCCATTTGGGTATTCCCTGTCAACCGTTGTCAGCACCCCTCAACCTTGTCACCCTTTCTCGCTCGCCCCTGGGAGTAGTGACACACCGCACCAGTCCGGTGCCAATTATAGTTTCTGGCAACCACCGAGAGGACCTTAGCCTGTATGTCCTGTCTTCCTCTGCAGCCCCCGTCATCCTGGGTTACCTGTGGCTGTGCCTACACAACTCTGTGCTCAATTGGCAATCTGGAAGCGTCCTCTCATGGAGTTCTTTCTGCATGGGCACTTGTCTCCAGTCTGCGGCTTGCGCCCCATCCTCTCCTCCGCCTGCTCCAGTCTCCCCTCCTCCGGACCTCACCCTAGTGCCCCCGGAGTTCCACAACTTGGGGCTCGTGTTCAGCAAGTCCAAGGCGATGTCCCTTCCTCCTCACCGCCCGTATGACTGTGCCATAAACCTCCGCCCGGGGGCGCCATTACCATCTGGCCGCCTCTACAGCCTTTCTGCTCCTGAACGTGAAGCAATGGACACTTACATCAGGCAGTCGCTCAGCGCTGGGATCATTCGCCCCTCCTCGTCCCCGCTCGGTGCCGGCTTCTTCTTCGTCTCAAAAAAGGATGGGTCCCTGTGTCCGTGCATCTACTTCAGAGCTCTCAATGACATCACGGTGAAAGATAGGTACACCCTACCTAGTACACCCACTCATGGACACCGCCTTCCACTCCCTCCAGGGGGCCACCTGGTTCACCAAGTTAGACCTCCGCAGTGCCTACCATCTCGTCCGGATCCGGGAGGGCGATGAGTGGAAGACAGCCTTTCGGATGCCCAGCGGCCACTTTGAATACCTAGTAATGCCGTTTGGGCTCACCAACGCTCCCGCCGTCTTCCAGCGGCTAATCAACGATGTCCTGCGAGATTTCCTGGGGGTCTTCGTCTTCGTGTACTTGGACGATATTCTCATCTTCTCCAGGTCTCGGGAGGAGCACCAGGCCCACGTGAGGCGGGTTCTGCAGCGGCTGTTGGAGAACAGACTTTACATGAGAAATGTGAGTTTTATGCCAAGACCACCTCATTCCTGGGTTTCGTTATTTCCCATAACCAGATCCTCCCTGAACCCGCTAAGGTTAAAGCGGTGGACGAGTGGCCCACACCTACCTTCAGAAAACAGGTGCAGCAGTTTATCGGCTTTGCCAATTTCTACCGCCGCTTTGTTCCCAACTTTGGTGCCATCGTTTCTCCCCTGACCCGCCTCACCTTTCCCAAGGTGCCCTTCCAGTGGACCGGGGAGGCAGCGACTGCATTCAAGACCCTGAAGACGGAGTTCTCCTCCTCCCGGGTCCTGACCCAGGTTGACCCCGCGCTGCAGTGTCTGGTGGAGGTGGACGCATCTGACACGGGGGTGGGGGCGGTGCTTTCCCAGCGGTCACCGGTGGATGGAGTCAAGCGGCCCTGTGCCTTCTTCTCCCGGCGCCTGTCAGCGGCTGAGCGTAACTATGACGTCGGCGACAGGGAGCTTCTGGTTGTCAAGCTCGCGCTGCAGGAGTGGCGTCACTGGCTGGAGGGGGCAGCTCAGCCTTTTGTGGTTTGTGGTTTGTGGTTTCTGCTCTGTTCCCGACAATCTTTGTCCACCCACAATCCATAAACATATCACACACATGCACCCAAACACCCTTGCTGTTGAATAAAGCTATTGAATCTTACTTGAGCCTGCGTGCGTGTTTCCTGGGCCGATAAATATGTTGTAGCACCTTGGGCGAGCCAGATTATCTAGCATCTCAGACAGGAGACAGTGGATAAGCTAGGGAGAACAAAGAGCAGGAGATTCCTGGTGAGATAGCAGGAAGGAGTCAGGGATGAAGGGGGTTGAATGCAGTGTGATGCAAATGTCATGTTGTGTGTGATGTAAATGCCATGAAACTTAAGGGGAGAGTTTCTGCTTAAATGTTCAGTCTGTTCTGTGCTTGAGATATGTGAGTGTGTAATAAATCGTCTGAAATGAATCTGTCTGTGATTTCACACACTCCACACTGGTGACCCAAGACAAATTATGGAACACGAGGCAAGATCCCCGGAGCCGGCCTGGTCAGGAAGCTACAGCAAGGCGGCAGCCATCCCACAGACAGCCCGGACTGGAACCTACAGCCACGCGTGTGCGGTTTCAGTCAAGCTACCGGATTTCTGGCAGCACAACCCGCGCTCTTGGTTCCACCTCACCGAGGCCCAGTTTGCCCTCCGGGGAGTAACGGCAGACGATACCAGATTCTACTATGTGGTCGCAGCGCTTGACGCCCGCACAGCTCAGCAGGTAGCGAGCTTGCTCAATCAGCCACCATCCAGCAGCAAATACGAGACGCTCAAGGCTGCGCTCATCCAGCGCTACACGCTCTCGGACTGTGAGAGAGCGGAGATGCTCCTGACGCGGACCGAGTTAGGAGATGGTTCGGCTGTAGACCTGATGGAGAAGATGCTGGCGTTAATGGGCACGGACGACGGGCACTTTCTGTTTGCCCACCTCTTCCTCCGGAACCTTCCTACAGTGGCGAGAGTGGTTCTGGCCAATTTGCCGTGGCTGGCCGCGCGCGACTACCGTGCGCTAGCCCAGGAGGCAGACCGGATCATCATCACCACCAGGGCGATCACAGTCAACGTGGCAGCGGCGGAGCCCAGCGAGATGACCAGAGGAGGCGAGGAGCCACCAACGGTAGCAGCAGCGGGGGCCAAGGAGCGCCAGAGAGACACGCTCTGTTTCTACCACCGCCGATTCGGAGAGAAGGCACGCAGATGTGCGCCACCGTGCCAATTCAAGCGCTCGGGAAAACGCCAAGGCCGGGCATTGGTAGCAGCCTCGACCCTTGGTGAAGAGAACAAGCTGCTCTACTTGACGGATGCACGCTCGGGAAGGCGTTTCCTCATGGACACCGGAGCCCAGAAGAGCTTCATTCGGCCGACCTACGCTGACCCGCTGGCAGGATCTAGCGGCCCCGGGATGTTGGCAGCAAACGGCTCGGATATTAAGACCTTTGGTGAGAGGACTCTGCTCTTATCTCTACACAGCCGTACATATGAGTGGACTTTTGTCGTAGCAGCACAGAATTACCATATACTGGGGGCTGATTTTCTGTGTGCACATGGTTTACTGGTTGATGTTGCTAACAGGCGCCTGGTTAATGCACTGTCCTTTGACTCTCTCCCCTGTATAGCTAGAGTGACCCAGCCAACAGCACAAGCCAACGTCACAGCTACAGGCGGTAAGTTCCACACACTGCTCACTCAGTTCCCAGCACTCACGGTCCTGACGTTTTCCACGGCCATCGCTAAGCACGGGGTGGAGCACTTTATCACCACCACGGGGCCGCCCATTTTTGCAAGACCTCGGCGCTTGGACGCAGCTAAACTGGCCATAGCGCGCGAGGAGTTTGCCAACCTGGAAAGGTTGGGCATCATCAGGCGTTCGAACAGCCCATGGGCATCCCCGCTACACATGGTCCCTAAGGCTGAAGGATCATGGCGACTGTGCGGGGATTTCCCTAGGTTGAACAACGCCACAGCGCACGACCGCTACCCAATTCCCCACATACAGGATTTTTCCGTTCACCTCGCCGGAGCGCGCATTTTTTCCAAAATAGACCTGGTCCGCGGTTACCACCAAGTCCCAGTGCGCGCTGAGGACATACCCAAAACAGCGGTAATAACTCCGTTCGGTCTATTCGAGTTCCTGCGCATGCCATTCGGGTTAAAAGGAGCGGCACAGACGTTCCAGCGCATGATGGATGCAGTGCTGCGTGATCTCCCATTTGTGTTCGTCTACCTGGACGATATCCTGGTAGCCAGTGCGTCCGAAGACGAACACGAAACTCACCTCACGACGGTTTTCCGGAGGTTGGAGGAGCACAGGTTAATAATCAATCTGGCGAAATGCCAGTTCGGCATGACGGAGATTGATTTTTTGGGGCACCGCGTCTCTCCGGAAGGAGCGATCCCACTGCCCGACAAAGTGCGCACTGTGGCGGATTTTCCCCGGCCTCAGCCAGTCAGGGCGCTGCAGGAATTTTTGGGGATGGTGAACTTTTATAACCGTTTCCTTCCGCGCGCTGCACAGCTCATGCAACCATTGTATGCCACGCTCAAGAAACAGAAACCCGCGGATAGGGTCGAATGGACCCCGGAGCGAGAATGGGCGTTCTCGGAAGTTAAAGCAGCCCTGGCAAATGCCGCACTGCTGGCGCATCCAGACCCGACGGCCCGCATAGCGCTCACCACCGACGCTTCAGACGTGGCCATAGGGGCTGTCGTAGAGCAGCGCGTTGCCGGGGCTTGGCAGCTGCTCGCTTTTTTTCAGCAGAACTTTGCGCGACAGCGAACGTAAATACAGCGCGTTCGACAGAGAGTTGC
Source organism: Pholidichthys leucotaenia (assembly GCA_020510985.1). Lineage (NCBI taxonomy): Eukaryota > Metazoa > Chordata > Actinopteri > Cichliformes > Pholidichthyidae > Pholidichthys > Pholidichthys leucotaenia. The sequence continues at coordinate 48,862,610 of CM035841.1, forward strand.
TGGCTCTTCACCTGGCCATACGCCACTTCCAGTTCTGGCTGGAAGGGCACAGCTTCACCACGTTCGTGGACCACAAGCCACTAACATTCGCGATGGCCAAGGTTTCAGAACCGTGGTCGGGCCGGCAGCAGAGACAGCTGGCCGCGATCTCAGAGTTTACTACCGATATTCAGCATGTGTCTGGTAAACTGAATGGAGTGGCGGACTGCCTCTCACGTGCCGTAGTGGCCCCGGTCTGCGTGGGGATAGATTACGCAGCCATGGCCGTGGAGCAGATTAGCGATGCAGACGTGCGCGCGCTCCAGTCTGGACCAACAGGGTTAAGGCTGGAGAGCAGAGTGCTGCAGGATGGCGCCCCCCCCCCCCCAATTTGCGATGTCTCCACGGGTCGCCCGCGTCCGGTGGTCCCGGCCGCGTGAAGCCGCCGTGTGTTTGAGTCGGTTCACACTCTGGTGCACCCAGGAGTGTGCGCGTCGGTCAAAATAGTGGGAGAGAAGTTTGTGTGGCCGAGCCTACGCAAACAAGTGAAAGAGTGGGCTGCAGCCTGCGTGGCGTGCCAAAGAGCCAAAGTACACAGACACACAAAGGCTCCCTTGGAGCTGTTTCGTATTCCGGCTAAGAGGTTCGACCATGTTCACGTGGACCTCGTGGGCCCCCTCCCGCCATCACAGGGGTGCACGCACCTCCTGATAATGGTGGACCGCACCACGCGCTGGCCGGAAGCGGTCCCGCTGGCAGCAACCACGTCCGCGGATGTAGCGCGCGCTTTTTTAACAGCATGGGTGGCGCGTTTTGGAGTCCCGTCGGACATTACGTCCAACAGGGGCCTGCAATTTGTTTCCGAACTCTGGTCCGCGATGGCCCGCAGCCTGGGTGTTACAATTCACCGCACAACCGCGTACAACCCACAGGCCAATGGGTTATGCGAGCGTTTTCATAGATCGCTGAAGGCAGCACTCAGGGATTCACTGACGGATGCAAATTGGGTAGACAGGCTGCCGTGTGTTTTATTGGGGTTGCGCTCCGCGCCGAAAGAGGATCTGGAAGCTTCCCCGGCAGAGTTCGTTTTTGCGCAGCCACTACGGCTGCCCGGGGAATTTTTGCCAGATAATCCCACGCCGGGCAGCTGCCCGTCTCAGCTTTTGCAGCATAGCGCAAACACAGGCACGCTGTCGGGCCCTGCCCACCACAGTTTTCCGCGTGTTTTCGTGTCAAAAACTTTGAAGAGTGCGGAGTTCGTGTTTGTCAGACACGACGCCCACCGCCCTCCATTGCGCCCACCCTATGATGGACCGTTCAGAGTGCTGGAAACAGGGGATAAGCATTTTTTGCTAGACTTAGGGGGTAGGAGGGAAAAAATTGGCATAGACAGACTCAAACCCACTTTTGAAGACCCCCACGAAGAGCTCCCCAGGGAAACGATTCACCAGAGCAGCCACACGGACAGACCGAGGTGGACCCCCCCTAGCAACAGCCCACCCGCAGTCAGACACGCTCCCAGCAGCCCCCCACCGGCACAGCAGCGCCGCGGAGGCGGTAAACCCCAGTTACAGCAGATACGGGAGGAGACGGAAGCCCAAGCAGCATGTGGACTGTTATTCTATCGTCCTATCTAAGATGCTGGGGGGGGGGGGGGTAGCACCTTGGGCGAGCCAGATTATCTAGCATCTCAGACAGGAGACAGTGGATAAGCTTGGGAGAACAAAGAGCAGGAGATTCCTGGTGAGATAGCAGGAAGGAGTCAGGGATGAAGGATGTTGAATGCAGTGTGATGCAAATGTCATGGTTTTGTTTTGGTTTTTTTTTGGACTTATTTTGTACCCGTAGGTAGATTTGTTCTGCAGTCCGGTGACAAGTCACCAGCTGCCGGTCGCTGCGTGCGCAAGCGCCCCTTAACTCCCTAACCTGCATGTTTTGGCATGTGGGAGGAAACCGGAGAAATCCCGGAGTAAACCCACGCAAACACGGGGAGAACATGCAAACTCCACACAGATCACTGTTGGCTGGGGGCAGGAATCAAACCAACGATCTCCTGATCCCCGCGATCCCCTGGCCGAGGGTAAAACTGTGCTGCCGTGGTGCTAACCACTGCGCCACCGTGCAGCCCATGTTGTGTGTGATGTAAATGCCATGAAACTTGAGGGGAGAGTTTCTGCTTAAATGCTCAGTCTGTTCTGTGCTTGAGAGATGTGAGTGTGTAATAAATCGTCTGAAATGAATCTGCCTGTGATTTCACACACTCCACAATGTCAGTATTACTTTTTCTCTTTCAGTTTGCCTACTGTATACATAATGGTCTGCAGGATTCTGTTTAAATCCATTTTCAGTGAGGGTGTGGGCCTCAGGTTATTTCACACCTTAGACAGAGACAATGAATACACAGGGGAGAACAATGCCCAAGTGGGTGAGAGGGGGTTGAATGAAGTGTAGTGTAGATGTCATGTGTGTGAGGAAGTGCCTAAAACCTTGAGAAGTGTGACTTGATATAGAGAGAGGAATGCTTGATGTGACCAAGCAGTCTGTTCTTTGCTTGTGAGATGTGAGTGTGTAATAAATCGTCTGAAATGAATATGCCTCTTCATTTACACACTCCACAAGATCATCATGTAGGAGTTTATTCCAGTTTTTGCCTGCTTGTCTTAGGCCATATAGGGACTTGTTTAATTTGCATTCCAACTTTTCACCTGTTTTGAGTTTATCTGAAAACCTTCTGGTTGCTCGATATATATCTCAGTCAATGGGAGCATGTAAATATGCCGTTTTAACATCCATTTGATGTAGCTCCAAGTCATATTGTGCCGCCATCTGCATTAAGCTGCGCACTGACGTCATGTCTGCTGTTGGAGAAAAAGTCTCCTTGTAATCTATCCCTTCAACCTGGCTGTAGCCTTTTGTTACATATCTGGCTTTATGCACCTCTGATCCATCTACATTCTCTTTTAGTGCATATACCCACCTACCCCCCACTGTATGTTTATTAACTGGAAGTGGGCTTAAGGTGAAGGTGTGGCACACATATTTGAGATGCTTAGGCTGCATATGTATATTACTGTTACCTCACGTCTTAGAAGGAACAATAAGTCTGGGCCTCCTGAGGATAACAGGAGGGGGTGAAATGTGTCTTTAGAAATGGCCTTGAAAAGACTTCCTGACCACCAGGGTTTTAGGTGGAGAAGAGAAGACCTGGGGGGTGATGTATTGGGTCTGGGTCATTTTCCTTGAGAGAGTTAAGCTCCTTTCATAGCCTCCATCCATTTTTTTTGACTGTTGATTTCACAGCTTCTCTAAGTTTGTAGGATGCCACAAGTTGCCCTGTAACAGTAGTCAATGTCAAATGATGAATCATCTTCACATTCAACTTTGCATTCATAATCTGTCAGGTATTGTGGGGGTTTTCTCTCCCTATTTGATGTCTAAATAGCCTGACTGTCCTCTTTTTGCGTCACTTGAGCTCCCTCACTGTGTTTAGGCTCTGCACCTTGAACTTCTTCATTAGGAGAATGAACTGTCTGGTTGTTTTCTTCCTGCTTTATCTGAACTTCCATTGTACCTCTGCTCTCTGGCATAAAGGGCCTGAACCACTGTTCATCTAAGCCAGGGGTGCTCACACTTTTTCAGCATGCGAGCTACTTATAAAACAACCAAGTCAAAATGATCTACCCACTACAAAAATGCAAAACATAAAATTAAAATTAAATTAAATGTTTTTAATTTTAATTTTAATTAAATTAATTAATCATTTTAATTTTAATTAAATTAAAATTAAAATGAGTCAGCTGCTCCAATGAATGCTTCTTTTACCATCTCTCCGTCTTGGAAGGACTTATTGTTTTTAACGATGGCGTGACTCACCCGGAACGATGCTTCGGTGGCGGCTTTCGCTTTTGAAGTTTGTTGAGTGAAAAATGACTGCTGTCCGGACAACTGGGATTTTAGTTCCTCCACCTTTCTCTTTCTCAGCTGGCTTTTCGGCGGAAAGTCGATGTCGTATTTTCCATGAACAGTCCGACTCATTTTGATCACCATATGTTTTAGCAAGGGCTTAACATCTGAGGTAATTCGCTGACGAGCTTGTAAGTTTTGCTGCGCTTAGCGCCGTTGTTTACGCATGAGCGGTGACCTACAGGTCAAAATTCAGTTGTCATCTGAATGGTTGCCCTGTATGTCAATCAAGTGACGAGATGTTTGATAGGCTGACAAATATTTTTTTTAATGTCACGCTGCGATCGACCAGTTTTTTGGGGTTTTTTTCCAAACTTTATTGAGAACAAGATAAAGGTACAGAAATCAGTCAACAGTCGTACAAACTGCGATCGACCAGTACTACCTCCGCGATCGACCAGTAGATCGCGATCGACGTAATGAGCACCCCTAATCTAAGCTTTCATCAGGCACACCTGGCTCTGTTTGCGTCTGGTTTTTGGCTGTACCTTTAGTGATAAACTTCACCAACCTGTGTCTTAGGACTTTTTTTGTTTCAGGGTAATATATTAGGTATGCAGGGCTATTTCGGTCAAAACCTACAAATACTCCTTTGTCACATTTTGAGTCAACCTTTTCCTTATCCTGTTTGTATGTGTAACATGCAGAACCGAATGTTGTCATTCTCGCAAGGTTTGGTTTTCTTCCTGTTAACATAAAATAAGGTGTCTGACCCGTGCGTTTGCTGTAACACCTATTGCGGATCACTGCAGCAGTCATTACAGCATAGGCCCATAACTCCTTTGGTAGTTTGCTTCCAATGAGCAAACACCTAGCCATCTCAAACAATGTCCTCCAGCTTCTCTCAGCTGTTCTGTTTTGATGTGGTGAATATGGTGCTGATTTTTCATGCTTTATAGCGTTTTTGCTAAGCAGTGACTCAAAGCTTTCTGCTGTAAATTCAGTGCCATTATCAGATCTAATGCATTTGATCTTCCCATAGGGGGTGGTATCTACTGCAATGAATTTTTCTGTAGCTTTTGTAGCGCCACTCTTCGTTTTTAGGAAATACACAAACATAGCACCCGAGTAGTCATCTGTGAATGCTAGGGCATATTTACAGTATATCCCTCTTTTGTTTCAGGCTCTATTGGGCCAGCTAGATCAGTGTGTATTAACTCCAATGCGGCCTTTGCCCTTACATCTGGTTTTCGATTTCTGCTCTGGGTAAACTTTCCCTGTATGCAAATCTCACAGCTTGGGGTATGTTTACTGTTTTTATCTTTTATCCTCATTCCTTCAACAACTTCTTCTAACTTTAGTATGTCACTGTGATTACAGTGTCCTAATATCTCATGCCAAGTTTGTATATCATTACATCCATTATACAGTACATATTATCAGGTTTTCCATCAACAGTGCCTAGATAATACAATCTGTCATACACTTTTATATTAAAGCTGGTACTGTCTTTGTGGATGAGTTGGTCTTGTCCCTGTTGAAAGTTCACTCTCACTCCGTTGGCCGTGGCAGACTTGACTGAGAACATGCGGGAAAGATGGGATGTATAGTGCCCCCTTCAGTGTTGCCTTCACTTTGCGTCCTCCACTGTTGCACAGGTAGACCTCAGCATCCCCCCTCTTTAAAGCTGCACCGCTGGTCCGTGTGCCGTCAGCCAACTCCATGATGTTTATTTGGCTGGAATGATTCATCAAATCTTTTGAACTTGTCAAGGTCTCTGATTATGTGGGACGTCGCTCCCGTGTCCACCATCAAACCACTTTCTTTCACTTCACTTATGTTGCTTTCACTTAGTTTAAAAGCAAATGTTTCATCCTCGTAGTCCGTCGCTTGCTTCAATCCGTCCTTCGTCTTTCGCCTGCAGTTTTCATCCTCACTGTCCATCGGCTGCTTCACTCCATCCTTCGTCTTTCCCCTGCAGTCTTCATCCTAGTGTGTGGGGCTGTTGCAGTAACTGCACCACCGTTTCTGTGCCGTGTGCCCACTGGGACATGCCCGTGCTTTGTGGCCCTTTCGGCGACAGTTATAGCAAGTTATTGCTTCTTTTTCTCCGCACCTCACCTTGGTTGTGCGGCTCCTCATTTTCATCACACTGTCATCTCCCGAAGTGGCATTAAACTTTTCAGTGCTCTCATAATCTCTGAGCTTGTGGAGCGTGTAAATAACGAGGCGGATTTGACTCGGACAGTTTATTACACATCTCACACAGAAGCATAGTCAGAATGACATCTCAGCAAAGACTCTTCTCTTAAATACTATGGCATTCCTCCAGAAGCTTCTAACACACAAAAGGTCACATTGCATTCATGTCCTTAATCCTTTACCATCCTTCTAGAAGTTTCTGATACACAAAAGATCACACTGCATTCATCCTTCACACCTCCCTGTTATCTCACCAGGGAACCTCTGCTCTTTGTTCTTATCTAAGATGTTACACATTATGCTTTCCCCATGTGCCGCCATAAGCTTTGTTTTAAAGTCACCAAAAGTCATTCTGTAATCACTGTGTGTTATGAATATGGCGAATGGCTTGAATGATTCTGGCAAACCCTTTAGAAGCATGGTGATAGTCAGCCCATCACTTAATGTCTCTCCTGCACTTCTCAATGCAGTGATAGCAGTCTCTGCTCTTATAACATAGTTGTCACAGTTTCTTCTGCCTTTTTCTGCAGTGAAGTCAGTTCTGTGTAAAGACTAATTATTCACGGTTTTCCTCTTCCAGCGTAATGTTCACATATTTTAAATGCTTTCCTACCGTCGTCCGCAGTGTCTCTTATGACGAGAGAGAGGCTCTTATCATCCAAAAACTGAATAAGCTCAGCGTAGGCATCTTCATTTTTCGCAATGTTGGCTTCCACACTGGCTGCTGCATTTCCTCCCTCTGGCAGTCTTGGTTCATTCAGCACTGTGTCCTTCAGGCCTAACGCCCACAGGTGGCCTGAGAATCTGCTTTCCCACAGCTCATAATTTTTCTCATCTCAATCGAAATTTAACCTGCTCCCCCGGCTTCTGGTATCCTTCCTGGGCCCATAACCTGTTGAGGTCGACATTATAAAGGATTGGATAACTGTACAGTGTCGTTAACTAATGGAGGAAAAACGCACAGTAGCCAGAACTCTCTTGAACACTCGCGCTCATTTTATTTTCTCTTTCTTTCTCCCACAACGCAATGCGTGCTCCAAGCACGTCATCACGTTACAAAGAGTAGTATCAGCCAAGAGCATACCCTCCATTTAACATATAATCCAACACATAGTATAGGTTGCCGACCCCTGCTGTCGACTGATGTCAAATAGGTTTAGGGGCAGAAAGACTGGTGGCCTCCTTGTTTGTGGAGCTTTGATGGTTGTAGAAAGTAATAAATGTGTCCAGATTAATGAGAGGAAAGGTGAGTTGATGACAACAGCTGTTACTGTTTAAAACATTCAGAAGAAGGTTGGTCTCATATTAACAGAGCTGCCATCACAAACAGTGGCCTCTTTACATCTGCCAAACAAAAATCAATTTCTTCAATGATGTGAATACAATGAGTCCCTGGAAACATTAAATTCTGGGTTCAGTCATTTATTAGGCAGGTACAGCTGGGTTACACATTTACACAAATGCACAGAGACTGCCATGTTCTGCTTTATCAAATACTAATTCACAGGGTTACAAAAATAATTTTTTTGTAAGTTGTCTGTTTTTTCAACTGATTTAAGACAATTTTGCACAGCTGAATCCGAAAATGACATCTGTTTCTCTCAATCAGGTGCCAAGTAAAAACCTGTACTTACGGCAGGGATGGCAACAGGAAATTCTGATTTCAGCTGAAATCTAATTTGGTCGATTGACTTATTGGGGGGCCGGGGGGGGACGCAGCCCCCCTGAAGCTGGGAGGTTTTCAATAAAGCAGAAGTAATTTAGACTGAAAAAAATGATAAAAAAAAAATGAAATACTAGACTAAGATAAATCATTAAATTTAATGAAAAGTTAACTTACTTTTTCTTCAATGTTGTCTCACTGTCTTTAGTCCAACATATTTAACAGTTCTATAAGAGTTTATTACACTATTTACACCGGTCACCAAGTCACTTCTAATGTGAAACTTTCTTCCTTTTGGCAGCAAGCTGTGTCAGTCTCTGAACTTTGAACTTCATTTCCTTTTCTGGTTTCTTCAGAAATTGTCCGAGTGTTTCTGTTACCTTGTCAAACTTTGAGCCAATTTTCTCCTTTACCGTCACTTTTTTCTCAAGCCAATTCCATCGGAACTTATTTTTGACACTTTTGTCTATTTCTAGCACTGATGACTCCTGATCCTTCGATAAAAATCTCATAATTCCGCTGAAAACAATACCGAAAGCTCAGAATTCCAACACGAACCAGGGATGTGATTTGGGGTTGGGGAAATTATCTGAAAATTCAGCAGGGGGTCTGGGGGACACAGTCCCCCAGCGTGGTCCGGGGCAGAGCCCCGGTGGGGGTGGGGGGTGCGGACAAAGCCCCCCGAAGCTCCTGGGTTTTTATGATTTTTAAGTACCAGAACTGTGCTTAAATAACATAAAACAAACAGCTGAATGCCACTTATTACTGTATAACATTGACTTATGTTCCAAGGGCTGCACGGTGGCGCAGTGGTTAGCACTGTGGCAGCACAGTTTTACCCTCGGCCGGGGGAGCGCGGGGATCGTGGGTTCGATCCCAGCCCCCGACCAACAGTGATCTGTGTGGAGTTTGCATGTTCTCCCCGTGTTGCGTGGGTTTACTCCGGGATTTCTCCGGTTTCCTCCCACACGCCCAAAACATGCAGGTTAGGGAGTTAAGGGGCGCTTGCGCACGCAGCGACCGGCAGCTGGTGGCTTGTCACCGGACTGCAAAACAAATCTACCTACGGGTACAAATAAGTAACAAAAAAAAAAAGATCGCATTCCTAAAATATTCCAACAAGCATTATCCATCACATGCTTTAACACTTGATCAAATCAAAATCAGTTAATTTTATCTATTCCATAATAGAAATAAAATTCCAACATACCATTACTTTTTATAATTTCAGCATTCATTTCAGATCACCAGTTTCAATCTCCATTGAGACTTGAGCAGTTCATTTTGCACAATCACTGATGTAGCCAAGTCTTAGAAATATTCAAAAGTTATGAGTCAATGTCCACTGTGCACTGTCAATATCAAACTGTTTGGAATCATAAAAGGGGATGGTTAACTTTTATTACCGTTTCCTCCCCCGCGCAGCCCAGCTCGTACAGCTGTTGTACGTCGCCAGTAACAGAGAGTTAATGGCTCTCCACCTGGCCATACGCCACTTCCAGTCCTGCCTGAAAGGGCGCAGCTTCACTGCGTTCATGGACCACAAGCCGCTAACGTACTTTATCTTCCTGGAAGATAAAATAAAGCGGAATTTGGCAAATTAGCAGAAAATCACATCCCTGAGAACACGCCGCCATGATTTTTTGAAAAAGCATACAACGAGCCATTTGATTGGTCCAATCGTTTGCAACTATCCAATCGCAGGGCTGTCAAGCGACTGCAATACAGCAGTAGCTTGAACACAACACATCCGGGTTATCGAGGGAGATGACTTCCAGGGAAGCGCCGAGCGCTTATGTAATCGTGTTGATTTTCGTTAAAATCGGTAACAATAAGGTACCTTACCCCCCCTAAAATTTTCTCAATGGATTTAGACGATTCACAGAAATGATCAATTTGAAAATAAATCGGCGGAAATCCGCGGATTGGCAGAAAATTGCCATCCCTGTTACTGAGTACTGTGCATGTACTTACCTGTATATAAAGGTAAGTACATGTAAACTGAATGTTACATCATCATTGTTCAACATTCAGAGAATTCCAAAACATAAAAAAGAATTTTGCATCATTTAAAGCAAAAATACCCATACATATAAACAAAAATGTATAAAACATGTGGCCATAATTCAAAACGTTGACCTGATTGAGCAAAACCAATGTGATCTTTGCATTCAGCACATCAAAACTGTCCTAAATAAGCTAAAAAAAAAAAGGACAATAAATTTGGTGTTGACCGGTTATTTTTGTTTTCTTACAATGGCGAAAATAAGGGGAAAACATTTATCTGACACATTCGGTATGGAAAATGTAACAGTGGTGCAGGCACAAAGAAATACGCGTTTCAAAACAGTTCACAGAAAATTACCCATTATTTTAACACTAAATAACATTTGTTTCAAAAATATTTGAGCCTGATTTCTATATTTCTACAGATATAACAAAGTGACAGACCATGTCTCTGGTGGTCAGAGAAAACCGTTTATGACCTCACTATCTCCATAAACCAGACAGTGGTTTTACCCAAGGATCATGGACGGAGCAGCTGCAGTCTGGAGGCTGTGACCAGTGGAGAAAGTTTACACCATTGACCTAAACACTCTTCACACCTGTTGCTGATGCATTTAAGAACTGGATGGAAAAACATTGGACAAAAATCCAATAAAACAATGTACATCTGTGGTGATTTTAATATTGACTTGATCAATCCAAATCAGCTCAAGCTGACTGATGACATCATCAATACTTTGTTCAGCCTAAGCATCTGTCCTAAAATCATCAAACCCGGTCACATTATCTCTGTGTGAAACATTAATTCATCATGCATTTACTAACAGTTTAGGCAATAATATAGTGAGTGGAAAACTAATAAATGACATCAGTGATTACCTTAATTACAGTAAAATGCTAAAAAACAGTAAAAATGATAAAGGCACATACAGTATATTAAAAAAAAACCCCATTAGTATAAATTTCCCTAGACAGGTTAATTAGCCTCAACATTTTATTGAAATTATAACAATATTAACAAGTGAAAATGACAGTAAGTTTTACAAATATTGTGTAAGTGTTGGTGGAAACTTGACAAAAAAAAAAAATAAAATCCACAAATAATGACATTGATTTTATAGAAAGAAAACAGTTTAATCTTTATTAAAACTGAAGAATAAAATAGAGATGTTAATAAATGTTGAAACAAAACATCAAGTGATTGTGATGACACAGATTTGAAAACAGTGGAATAGGTCATTGAGGGAATTTACAAACCACTAAGTCACATCTTCAACTTATCATTCCAAACGGGACAATTTCTTAATAAGATTAGAACTGCAAAAGTCATTCCATTCTATAAATCTGGTGACAAGTAGCACTTCACAGATTTCTCTTCTGACACAGTTGTTAAAAATCCGAGAAAAACTCTTCAGTTATGGATGAGAAAAGTTTATATACCAACACAAACTACTCTTGACAGTCGATATGGATTTAGAGCAAACTGGTCTACGTCATTAGCATGAACAGAACTCACTAATTCCATAGATAAAAGACATTTACAGTTGGGAGTATTTCTGGATCTAAAAAAAGTTGTTGATCTACAGTTATCTTCAGTTATCAAGCTCCTCTCCTGTGGAATCAGCTGCCAATCTGGATTCGGGAGTCAGACTCGATCTCTGTTTTTAAGAATAGGGCTAAAACCTACCTTTTTGATATAGCCTACAATTAGGGAGGGATCATGTGTTTTCTGAACCCTCCCTTAGTTATGCTGCTAATAGTTTTAGTCAGCCGGGGGACCTCCAGTAATGCACTGGGCCTCACTCCTTTCCTCACTCTCTATGAAATATTTTTTTTTTGCTGGTCATTAACATTTGTTTGTTCTCTCCCATAGATTGAGTCCCCATCGTGCTGTTTGCTCTCTACATGTCTGTTCTTTTCTTCTTCTCTATCCCCTCACCCCCCAGCCAGTCGCAGCAGATGACTGCCCCTCCCTGAGCCTGGTTCTGCTGGAGGTTTCTTCCTGTTAAAAGGGAGTTTTTCCTCTCCACCGTCGCCAAGTGCTTGCTCACAGGGGATCGCCTGATTGCTGGGGTCTTTCTGCAACTGTGGGGGTCCTCCCTACAGTTGATAGTGCTATGAGATGACTGTTGTTGTGAAATGGCGCTATATAAATAAAGTTGAATTGAATTGAATTGAATTGAATCTAAAAGAAAATTTGATACAAGCACACATTTACTGTATGTACGTATGAAAGGGGCTGCACGGTGGCGCAGTGGTTTAGCACTGTGGCAGCACAGTTTTACCCTCGGCCGGGGGATCGCGGGGATCATGAGATCGTGGGTTCGATTCCAGCCCCCGACCAACAGTGAGCTGTGTGGAGTTTGCATGTTCTCCCCGTGTTGCGCGGGTTTACTCCGGGATTTCTCCGGTTTCCTCCCGCACACCAAAAACATGTAGGTTTAGGGCGCTCGCGCACGCAGCGACCAGCAGCTGGTGGCTTGTCACCAGACTGCAAACCAAGTCTACCTACGGGTACAAATAAGTAACAAAAAAAAAAAAAAAGGCACCGTTAGATTAATTTGTATTAAAATCAATCAGTCAAAAAAAAAAAAAAACAGGCAGAATGAAAAGTTGTGAGTAGATTTATTCTTTTGGCCAGGTGCATGACAAGAGATGGCCCCAGGACCCATTCACTCGTCATCCTAACTAGGTCATCCAATTCTCAGTCCTTTATAGCTGCAAATGTTGATGCACAAGAGGGAGAGAACGTCCTTGGAGATGAACAGGATGTCTTTAATCTAATCTAAGAACCCACACACTCCTCAGTCACACAGGAACGTACAAAACAAACCTAAACAAAGTTAGACAAGCTGCTTCTTCAGTATTTCTGTTGACCTGTATCTCACACACACTGATCGTGGGGCACACTGAAGGCCATATGAATCACATATTCAACAATGTAAAACTCACAAGTGTACCGGACATGGAGGGATAAAAAGACTTTGGAACAGTAATATGGAATTTTTCTTTCATTTCCCCCTTGATGTTTAATAAAGCATCACAGTTTAAAAAACAACAACAACAAAAGAATTATCAAAGTCATAATAAAGAAAAGTAAATTGAATAATAATTAATAATGATAAAAGAATATGTATATGTAAGGATGTATGTGTTGCTATGTGTGTTGGCAGATTAGCAGTAATTTGTGAGGTAACTTTGTGAGGCAGTTTAAACTCAAACAAAGCCATGATAAAATGTGTAGAAATAAAAGTGAATATATGTAATGATATGTGTAAATATTTGATCAAAATCAATGAAACTGTGAAAAATGAGAATGTAATAATAATAATAATAACACATCAGTCTTATATAGTGCTTTTCTAAATACTCAAAGACGCTTTACAAAGTAGCATACGAACAAACATACAATGAATGGGTAAACAGGCAAGGTAAGTACACATAGGTAGAGGAAGCAGTCAGTTTTCGTAGGTAGATTTAAAGAGATGGGTTTTGAGTTGACTTTTGAAGGAAGCAAGTGTGTTGGCGGACCTGATATGAAGGGACAAGGAATTCCAGAGGGTTGGTGCAGCGATGGCGAATGACCTATCATCCAGGGTGCGGAGTTTTGTATTGGTGATGGGGGTGAGAAGGTGAGTGTCAGCACAGCGGAGGAGGCGAGTGGAGGAATGATGAGACAGAAGGTCAGTTAGGTATGAGGGGGCAAGGTTACGAAGAGCTTTATAGGTGATGAGGAGGATCTTGAAGTTGATGCGCTGTTGAATGGGGAGTCAGTGGAGTTGACAAGGAGAGGAGTGATGTGGTCTCTGGAGCGGGAGTGAGTAAGTAGACAGGCGGCTGAGTTTTGGACATACTGTAAATTTTGGAGGATGGTGGAAGGAAGTCCATACAGAATGCTGTTACAGTAATCAAGTCTGGAGGTGATGAAGGCATGGATGAGTATTTCAGCAGCAGAGGGGGAGAGGGTGGGACGGAGGTGTGCAATATAACGAAGATGAAAAAATGATGTTTTGGTGATTTGGTTGATGTGAGATGTGAAGGAGAGGGTGGGGTCCATGATAATGCCGAGGTTTCTGGCCAGGGGGGAGGGGGTGACTGAGTGACCAACGATTTGGAATGAAAAGTTCTGGGAGGAAGGTAAAAGAGATTTTGGTCCAAAAATGATGATTTCTGTTTTACTGCTGTTTAGCTTGAGAAAGCTGATAGTCATCCAGGTTTTTATGTCTGTGAGGCAGTTGGTGATGGTGGAGAGAATGGCGGGGGTGATGGATTTAGAGCAGATGTACAGCTGGGTGTCATCGGCGCAGCAGTGAAAGTGAAGACCATGTTGACGGATGATGTGACCAAGCGGAAGCGTGTAGAGAGTGAAAAGGGTTGGACTGAGCACAGAGCCTTGAGGGACACCATGTGATACGGGGATGGTGCGTGATTTGTGATTGTTAATGGAGATGTACTGAAATCTGTCAGACAGGTAGGAGGTAAACCAGGAGAGGGCGGAGTCAGTGATGCCAATAGAAAGCAGACGACGGAGCAGGATGGAATGATTAATGGTATCGAAAGCTGCGCTGAGATCGAGGAGGAGAAGAATGGTGAGGGAGCCAGAATCAGAGGCGAGCAGAAGGTCATTGATGACCTTGAGGAGGGTGATTTCAGTGCTGTGGTGAGAACGGAATCCAGATTGAAATGTTTCGTAGAACTTGTTGGAGAGGAGGTGTTTCTTGAGTTGAGTGGCGACAGCTTTTTCCAATATTTTAGCCAAAAATGGGAGGTTGGAGATGGGTCTGAAATTGTTGGGGTCGTCAGAGTCCAGGCCAGGTTTCTTAAGGAGGGGGGTGACGGCAGCAATCTTGAGTGACGGGGGGACAGTGCCAGTGGTGAAGGAGGAGTTGATGGTGTCAATGATAAAGGGGGCAAGAGGGGTGAAACAGGCTTTGATCTGGGGGGAGGGGATGGGGTCCAGGGGGCATGTGGATGATCTCATGCTGGAGATTGTTTCGGAAAGTTCATCAGTGGTTATGGGTGAGAAAAGGGAGAGCTGTTTATCTATGGGTGGAGAAAAAGTGGGTTCTGAGTCAGGGGTGATGGCCGAGGAGGAGGCAAGCTGATTGTGAATATTGTCAATTTTGGAATGGAAAAATGATAGAAAGTTATTGCATTTTTCAGGGGTGAAGGATGATGAAATGATATCCTGGGGTTTGAGGAGTTTGTTGATGGTGGAGAACAGAGTGCGGGGGTTGGAGGATCCAGAGTGAATAATGCTGGAGTAGTAGGCGGAACGAACTTTATTGAGTAAGGATTGGTATAGGTGCATCAGTTCTTTATGAGAGAGGGTGTGTACAGTGAGACCAGTTTTGCAGCTCAGGCGTTCAAGCTGTTGCAGTTGTTTTTTGACTTTGTGAAGTTCTGAGGTGTACCAGGGGGCTGAATGAGTGAAAGTAACAGTTTTTGTTTTCATGGGGGCCAGTTTGTTGAGGGAGGTAGACAGTGTATTGTTGTAGATGTTTACTAAGTCCGTAGGGGTTGGGTTTACAGGGAAGGTGAGGTCGGAGAGAGTGTTTGATATGCATGTGGAGAGAGAAACTGAGCAGATGGACTTAAGATTCCTGAAGGTTATTGTTCGGTTTTGTTTGGGTTGAGGGGCCGGGATGTCAATATCCAATGTGATGGCGAGATGATCCGAGATGGTGAGGTCAGTGCTGGAGATGTTATGAATGTGGAGATCAGTGGAGCAAACCAGGTCCAGGATATGTCCACGGCTGTGGGTGGGGAAAGTTATGTGTTGGGTGAAGTTGAGACACTTGAGTAAGTCCAGAAAATCATTTGCATTTTTGCAGTCAGGGGAATCAATGTGGAGGTTAAAATCGCCAAGCAGTAGGACAGATGGTGAATGTAGCAATTAATGATATGATAATATGTGTAATGTGAAAAAAAAAATGTGATGAGAACAACAGTGAAAATGATATGAAAAACCCGAACAACCAATATTTCAAACTTCACACACTTGAGGCTGGTACTGCCCCTTTACGATCCTCATCATTCTCGGCAACTGCATCATGAGACATCACTAAGTTTACATGAACAAGCCTCATCATCATACTACGGATACAAGGAGTGACACATGAAAACACCAAAATTATCACTACAAAAATCACTAACAAATTCATGATAAGACTTCTCCATGAAGAGAATAACCAACTTAATCAATTCTATGCATCAGTGACAGTGATAGGGATTAAAAATACAACAATAATTACCTACAATAGTACACACCCCCACGAGCAGCAGTCAATTGATCAAGAATCATTTTGTGCCATCATAAGCCTCATAGCCGTCATTTCTTCCCTTATGCCCGACCCAGCAGATAAGGAAAAATGTACAAATGATTGTTGCCTATAATTAAATGTTTCAATCCATAAGGTGTTCTCGCCCACTCCCACCCAAGGAAACAGTGAATCAAGGACCTTTGCTCCTGTGCGTTTTATCTTAAATTGCTCCGGTACATCTGTGCCCCAGATGGCATCATGTGGTGCAAAGGTGGCATCCTGTGGTAAGAAAGCATCTCTCTTCAGCCTGCCCACCTGGCTTGCTGACAAAATGAGGTTGTGGTCAGTCGCAAGAACAGGGGCACACAACCCTGTCCACT
Organism: Pholidichthys leucotaenia; assembly: GCA_020510985.1. Classification (NCBI taxonomy): domain Eukaryota; kingdom Metazoa; phylum Chordata; class Actinopteri; order Cichliformes; family Pholidichthyidae; genus Pholidichthys; species Pholidichthys leucotaenia. Next base: position 48,879,007 of record CM035841.1, read on the forward strand.
TCATGGGCAGGTGTGAGTACGCCCGATGGCCACATAATGACAAAGAGGATCTTCAGGACAACATTTGCCCGCTTCGTTGGTCAAGCACCTGGCTTGCCGACATAATGAGGGTGTGGTCAGTTGCAAGAACAGGGGCACACAACCCTGTCGACTTCATGGGCAGGTGTGAGTACGCCTGATGGCCACATAATGACAAAGAGGATCTTCAGGACAACATTTGCCCGCTTCGTTGGTCAAGCAGGGAGCAGTACAGGGGAGAGACGCACTGTAAACCATTGCACACTTAGAGAGTGGTACGCTGCCCAGAGAAACATCACCACTTCCCTTTAGACAAAAGGAGAAGTTCCCTGATGAAATTAACCTTGCCTTCATAGAGTAAGGGGTGTCATCGTGTTTCCGATCAGTGGAGTGATAAGTGTTGCAAGTGGTGTGAAAGGTGAGATTCAAAGTAATGTTTGCTGTGTTATTTCTGCATATAGCCTCCTTTAAGAAACAGACAGCCTGTGATAGCTGCATTATTGTAGCAGTAACAGATATCTGCCCAGGTGATGGTGGCATTAAGGAACAAACATAATTCAAACGATTAGCTGATTTAGCTGTGTAATTAGCATATCTCCATTGGACATTGTCAGCATAAACATGATCATGATGACCTGGAGCTTCCAGCCAGTCATGGTGTGTGTGTAATGAATTCTGCCCTATGGTGTATTGGCAGTGGAACAACTAAGAATAACCAAAAGTGTTACAAGAATGATGAGGATGAAAAGGCAACAATACCATTCGCACCCTTCGGTTGCCAACCTTCTTTCTCTTACATTTTGTTTCTCCGTGATAAACAAACAGTTGATTCACTATGCAAGCCGTTACTGGACGCCACAAGGGCACCATCAGCTGACACTTGTATAGAGAAACAGTTAGTCACTTGCTGAAGATTTTTAATGAGTTTGCAGTGTGTATTAAACAGTCTCTTGCCGAGGGTTCCGAGTGGGGTAAAGCGTTAAATGCACCCGAGAGTCACGTCCTTCGGCTTTCACGGCTGTTGGTGTTGCCAGGATAATCTTTGTGTTTTCCTTGCCAGGGAGTATTGGTCCAGTTTTCCCTTTCTGATGACCAGATGCCCTGGTTTGGTCAAAAACTGGGTGAATCCCCATGGTTCCTCCGTCACATGGTCCCTCCTGGGAAGGGAAGCATGGATAACATCTCTGTTAGTTGACATTCTTTGCGTGTAATTAACCAAAAACCCTTCCTCATCACCTAAGTTAAATGGCTTTGATGGTGAGAGTATGTAGGGTTTGCCATTCATTATTTTCCCATTTTCTTTGTCACTATTTTCCTAAGCCTTCTTTCATAATCCTATTTGTGTGTTATGCTAATCCTAGAGACTGTGGATGGTAAACTAAATGTTTTTTTCAGGTAAATGTTGAGTACTGTACCCAAGTGTGATATGATTTGATCTACAAAGTGCATCCCTTTATCTGAGTAAATCATTTCACTTATTTCAAATCTTGATATTATTTCAGTAAACTGTTTCAGTGGTACCGTAGCAGCACTTGGATTAGAGCAAGGGAAGGCCTTTGTTGATTTAGTAAGTATGCCAATAATCACTAAACAATATTTTTGCTTCACACTTATTGAACTCAATGAAATTCATACAAAGGTTTTGAAAAGTAAAGTGCAGGGGTGGCGCGGTGGCGGAGTGGTTAGCACTGCGGCAGCGCAGCAACTCACCCTTGGCCTGGGGATCCTGGGTTCAATCCCAGCCCCCGACCAACAGTGATCTGTGTGGAGTTTGCATGTTCTCCCCATGTCTGCGTGGGTTTTCTCTGGGATTTCTCCGGTTTCCTCCCACATGCCAAAAACATGCAAGTTAGGTTAACTGGCTTCAAAAAAACAAAACAAAAACTGGGGATTCTAAATTGTCCTTAGGTATGACCGTGAGAGTGAATGGTTGTCTGTTTCTCTGTGTTGGCCCTGTGATGGACTTCGCCCAAAGATGCTGGAATAGGTTCCAGCCCCCCCGCGACCCGAAAAGGATTAAGCGGAAGAAGATGAATGAATGAAAGTTTATGCAGGGAAGATCCAATTATTTTTGCTTAAAGTTCCCTTAAGCATTGTTTTCTTCTTACATAATTGAGTGAAAATTTGCTTGAATTAAAATTTGCTTTGTCTTTGTAGCAAATTTTAAATCGAGTCCCACAGTAAACTGTATCAGCATAAACTAGACTTTCCTTAGAAATTTGGAACTTTCCCCATAAACGTGAAGCTTTTCTTTTTCCTTTATGTGTTCTGTTGCTCTTATATTCCTTATAAATTCTTAGGACCTTTTCCCACAATAATCTGCAAATATTTTTTTCATATGAAAAAATATATGGATTTCTTCTTCTTCTGGGATCGTCACTTCCTTGTGGTAACGTATCGTCACTTCCTGTTTTGCTGTCTGCCTGTGTGGTTTGCTCTCCAGCCACTAGCTAGCCACTAGCTATGGCTACTAGCTCTCTTTCCTCTCCTCCTCTGGTGTGCTCTCTCTGTCAGATGTTTAGCTACACCTCTGCCTCTTTTAGCGATAACGGTAAATGTAATAAATGTCTTTATGAGGCACTCGAGGCGAGGTTGTCTGATTTGGAATCCCGGATCCGCTGCATTGAAACACCGTCTGCGCCAGTTAATCTCGACGGATGCCCATTAGCTGCAGCGGAGCTAGCTAGCTTAGGCCCCCCTGTCAGCGGTTCCCCAGCTCTCCTCAGCAGCGAGGAGACTGGGTGGGTGACGGTGAGAAGGAAGCCTAGTCGCAAAGCCCCGGTTCACCACCAACCTGTTCACGTTTCTAATCATTTTTCCCCGCTCAGCGACACACCCGCTGAGGAAAAAACTCTGATCATTGGCGACTCTGTAGTCAGAAACGTGAACCTAGAGACTCCAGCGGCCATAGTCACATGCATTCCTGGGGCCAGAGCAGGCGACATCGAGTCAAATTTGAAAATGCTGGCTAAAAGTAACTGTAAATACTCCACAATTGTTATTCACGCCGGCATTAATGACATCCGTCTCCGGCAGTCGGAAGTCACAAAACTTAATATAGAATCGGTGTGTGACTTTGCAAAAACGATGTCTGCCACTGTAGTATTCTCTGGGCCCCTCCCCAATCTGACCAGTGATGACATGTTTAGTCGCTCGTCATCCTTGAACCGCTGGCTGTCTGTGTGGTGTCCTAAAAATGACGTGGGCTACATTGACAATTGGAGCTCTTTTTGGGGAAAACCTGGTCTTATGAGACGAGACAGCATTCATCCCACTTTGGATGGTGCTTCTCATTTATCTAACAATCTGGCATCTTTTTTATCCAAATTTCCAAAACCATGACTACTCAGAGTTGGGACCAGGAAGCAGAGTCGCAGTCTTACACGCCTCTCTGCAGCTCCTCTTCATCCGCCACCCCTCAACTTAGCCCCTGACTTCCCCATCAGAGAATCGTTGTCTGCTCCCTCCAAAGTGAATAAAAATATAATGTATAAGCATCCCAAAGTGATAAAGCAAAATATTGGTTAAACTCAAATTAAACATGAAGCCTCTAAATTGAATGATTTGGCCTCTGTTCCTCCTCATAATTTAAAAATTAAATGTGGTTTATTAAATATTAGGTCTCTAACTCCCAAGTCTCTGTTAGTCCATGATTTGTTAATTGATCATCAGATCGATTTAATTTCCCTTACAGAGACTTGGTTAGGACAAGAGGATTATGTTGGTTTAAATGAATCAACTCCCTCTGGTTATTTAAACTGTCAAAATCCCAGAAGTTCTGGTCGTGGAGGAGGAGTAGTAACAATTTACCATTCCAAATTACTAGTTAATGTAAAGCAAAAAACATGTTATAATTCCTTTGAGGGCCTGGTCCTCAGTATTGGGCACTTTAGCAATTTTAGGTTAAACCCAATTTTATTTGCCATAGTTTATCGTCCCCCATCAACCCATTCAGAATTTTTTTTTTTTTCTCTTCCATTTGTTTTTTTTTTTTTATTTAAGTTTTTGTAAAGGGTATACAGGTCGTTACAGCAATGCATTGTTTACATTTTCATCACATGTTCCCTTATTTTCTGATATCTGACAACACTGGAAGATTAATTCTTACAACACCCCTTTTTTTTTTTTAAAGTGAAAGAAAAGGTGAAATTAAAGAGAAAAAAAAAAACAAAAAACAAGAAACAAAAAAAAAACAAACAAACCAGCAAAAAACAAACAAAAAGAAAAAGTAAGTAAATAAAGGTAAAAGAGCATCTGAGTAGCGTTGGAACAAAGAGCGGAACCATTATTGAAATGGTATTTGTCAAAGATTAGATCTAATGGAAGACACATATGCGATCCAGGGTTGCCAAAAGTTCATGAACCCATCCATGTCCTGTCTCAGTGCGAATGTCAACTTTTCCATCGAGTAAATGTCTTGGATCACGTTAATCCAATCTTCAGGTGTAGGACAGTCCTTCAACATCCATTTTTTAGTTAGAGCTTTTTTGCTTGCCAATATTAAAACATTGAATAAGTATTTTTCTCCTCGTCTTTCCAGTGAGTCCGGTAGTAAACCCAAATACAAAGTTACAAAAGAAAAGGGAACTGTTATTTTGAATATTTTCCCCAATATTGTCTGTACATTGGTCCAATATTGGTGGATAACTGGGCATGACCAAAACACATGAAAATGATTTGCAGTCTTTTCACCACACAAGCGCCAACAGTTCAATCCCTTATGGGTAAATTTGTTTTGTGCAGGTGTTCTGAAAAATCTTACCAAGTTTTTCCATCCAAATTCTCTCCACTGCAGGGATGAGGTACTTTTCCATTGCTGTTTATTTAGCTTTTCCCATATTTCCAGTTGTAAAGTGAAATTCCCCTCTTTTTCCCATCTCTCTTTTATATAAGATGTGTTGTCTCCTTTTAAGTCTTGAAGACCTTGGTATATTTTAGAAATGTATCTGATCCCTGGGATCCCTTTATATGCCATTAAGAAGACCTTCAGAACACCTGACTGGGCCCTTTCCAAAACCTCCTTTTTAAGTATATTGTTTATGTGGTGTCTAAGCTGGAAGAACCTGTAAAGGTCTTGATTTATTAGGCCTTGTTTTTTCAAATCTTCAAAACTTCTTAAGATTTGCCCTTTAAAAAAATCGTAATATTTTATCAGCCCTTTCTCCTTCCACTTTTTAAATCTGGTGTCTGTTTTATTAGGAGTAAAGTCCTGATCATAGGCAATCCATTGCAGAAGTCGATAGGGCTCTTTAGTTTGATTCTCTCTGACTATCTTAAACCAAATTTTTAGCGGGGTCTCTATCCACGGGTTAGTGTTATTCAAAAGCTTAGGTAAGGCATTGTTCCCTATTATCGCCTGTAGGGGGATGTCACTTGTTATTTGGCATTCAATCTCCTTCCATTGTGCAGTGTAGACTGGGTTACATATCTCTACTAAAGTTTTAATTTGTGCGGCTTTAAAGTAGTCCCTGATATTTGGCAGCGCGAGCCCACCTTTGTCTTTGTTTAGCTGTAGGGTTCTATATCTGATTCTAGGTCTCTTGCCCTGCCATATGAATCTTGAGATCCTTCTGTCCAGCTCCTGCCATGTTTTTTTGGGAGGTTCTACCGGTATTGTTTGGAAAAGGTATAGAAGACGTGGAAGTATATTCATTTTGACTGCTTCAATTCTTTGTGCAGTACCCAAGAATGGTATCATATTCCATCTTGCTAGGTCAGATTTTATTTTTGTCACCAGTGGATCATAGTTTAGTGATATAATTTTGTTGAGTTGTTTCGGGATATTGACCCCCAGATATTTCATAGATTCCGACTCCCAGTTAGTTTTGAGTTTGCTTAGTGAATAATGATTTGGGTCATAGTTGAATGTTAAAACTTGGGTTTTATGCATGTTTAATTTGTACCCCGATAAATCTCCATACTCTGAAAAAACTGAGGTTAGTTCTGGTAAAGAAGTGTCCGGCTGCCCTAGGTATATTAAAATGTCATCAGCAAAGAGTGCTATTTTATGTTCCTTCTGACCAAGTGTAATACCTTGAATTTTTTGATTTTGTCTTATCCATTGGCTCAGAGGTTCTATGAAGATTGCAAAGAGCAGTGGAGACAGGGGGCAGCCCTGACGACATCCTCTTTCCAGTTCAAAAGATGATGATAAATTACCGTTAATCCTTATTTTAGCTGTTGGTTTTTTATATATAATGCCTGTATAGTTCTAATGAAGTTGTTATGAAAATTGAAACTGGATAAGATTCTATATAGAAAAGACCAGTCAACCGAATCGAATGCTTTTTCAGCATCTAATCCCAATATGACTGCATTTAAGTTATATTTTTTTATATGATGAATTATGTGTAAAGTGCGTCGAATGTTGTCTTGTGTCTGTCTTTGTCTTATAAAACCTGTTTGGTCTAAATGAATTAGGTCTGTCAGTATATTTTCTAACCTTTTGGCAAGGATAATGGTAAAAAGCTTATAGTCCTGATTTAGTACACTGATTGGTCTGTAGTTGGAGCACTCTAGTTTATCCTTTTCAGGTTTAGGTATAACTGCAATGACCCCTTCTCTCCAGGAGGGGGGATTTCCCCTGTGTGGAGGACATAATTAAATGTTTTCAGGAGGAGAGGAGATAGTTGCTGTTTAAAGGTTTTGTACCACTCTGCTGTATAGCCATCAGCTCCTGGGGATTTGTTAGCTTTAAGTTTCATAATTGCTTTTTCCAATTCTTTAGGATGTATTTCTGACAGTAGTGTTTTATTTTGTGACTCCGTAAGTTGGGGAAGGTTTAATGTGTTTAGGAATGCCTCGGATGCGTTTTTATGTTTTTTGTGGGAGTATAAGTTCTTATAGTAATTCTCGAAGCTTTTAAGAATATCCTGAATTCTGAATTTTATTTCCTTTGATACTGGGTCTCTGATTTTGTAGATTGCTCTTTCTGTTTGATGTTTCCTCAATTTATAGGCTAGCAATTTTGCCGATTTACTGCCTGCTTCATAGTATTTTTGTTTCAAAAATGTAAGTTTCTTCTGGATTTCTATTGTGTAGATCTCATTTATTTGGTTTTTAATTTCCTTAATCTTGAGCGAGTCAGTAGAATGAGTGCTGCCTTTGTGTTCTTTATCTAGGTTCCTAAGTTCTGACTCTAATGTGGATAGTTTTTCTTGTCTTAGTTTCTTTTGGGTTGCCAGTTTTGCAATAATCTTTCCTCTTATTACAGCTTTGCATGCATCCCACAGTATTAAAGGGGATACTTCTCCATTATCGTTATCTTCCAAATATCTGAGAATATCTGATTCCAATTCATCTTTCAATGGTCCTTTCAGGACATTTGAATTTAACCTCCAAGAAAATGTATTATTTGTGTATTTTTGGATATTTAAGTCCATGTAGATCGGACTGTGGTCAGAAAGATCCATCAGTCCTATTTTACATGTTTTTACTCTTCCAATGTCTCTATTAAACATAAAAAAATAGTCAATCCTTGAGTAAGATGAATGTGGAGTTGAGTAAAATGTATAGTCTTTTACACTGGGGTTGAGTTCCCTCCACACGTCACAGATTCCCATTTCTTTTAGTAGCATCCGAGTCTTCCTGTTTTGGGTGTTATTTTGATGTGGAGAATTACCAGAAGCATCCCAGTATGGATTCAGTCTAAGATTGAAGTCCCCACCACATATCACTAAACCTTGAGCTTTAGTTATCATTAGGTCGAATACATTTTTATAAAATTTCCAGTTAGCCCCTGGGGGAGCATACACATTCAGCAGGGTGATATCTTCTCCCTCTAGCCGCCCAGTTACCAAACTGTATCTCCCTTCTTTATCTTTGTGTTCTGATTTTTTTTCAAATGTAATTTTGGTTGATATCAATGTCGCTACTCCCCTCCTCCTCCCTGACTTATATGAAGATGAAGGGATCATTTTAAACCCTTGTCTACTGAGTTTATTGTGTTCCACGTCTGTTAGGTGGGTTTCTTGTAAAAATATTATTCCTGCTTTGTCTTTTTTCATTTTGCCTAGAATCTTGGATCTTTTAACTGGATTCAGGATTCCTTTTACATTATATGAAATTATTTTGGTTACACCCTGTTTCTCCATTGTGTTGTTTTGTTTAGTATAACTGTGTGGTGGCCCTCATTTGTGCTACTCAGAAACTGAAAGAACATTAAAAACAAGAAAAACATTAAGAACATAGTGTATAAAACTTTAAAACAAAAAGCTGTCAGAAGAACTTCCTGAGCTGAGGTCTTTTTAAAGACCCTGGAAGAGCCTTGATGGAGTGAAGGCCCTGAGGGAAATTCCTCAAACTCTGTTACGTGTTGAGGGCCCTCTCTTACCCCTGTAAGCTGCCCCATGCTTTTAACATGAGTTTCAGAACCCAATCCAAACTTGTAATGATTTTTTTTTTTCCTTTTATGTCTAAACCCTGTGAAATTGTGTGCACCCTCCCACCCCCATCACATCAAACATTCACGCAAAAACAGTATTTGTTAGTATGAGGAGAACATGTGGATTATTGTCACAATTCTATTTTAACAAGTTTTTGTTTTTTGTTTTTTTATTACAAAGACTTATTTGTTTCAAATATTATGACTGTTCCATGAAATGTTTTACCACATGCTGAATACGCATCTCCTTTAATGTTTGTTACCTTGTATGAGGGGGGTTGGATGTGCGGATTGATTCAAGAGAAAAAAAAAAAAAGGTCGCTATTCCAACCTGAAAACGGATAGTTTATCCGCGACGCTCTGGCGCTGGGTTTCCCGCTGCTGGTCCGTGGATTTTGAAGGTCTTTGTGTTGTCCATGTTTGCGTTTTGATCTTCTCACTCGGGTCTGCTGCGGGTTTAAATACCGTTACCGGGAGCCCTCTTTTCGCCATGTCAGCTGTTGCTTCTTCCGCCGAATTATAGAGACACATTTCTTCGCCGTAGAAGACCCTTAACTTCGCAGGAAATGGAGTCTGAAAGCGCAATTTCTTCTCTCTTAACACCTTTTTCGCGTCATTGTATTCCCTGCGCTTTTTAAGGACCTCCGGGGCGTAATCGTGTTCCACGTAGACTTTTCTCTCCTGGTGCATAAATCCTTTTTTCTGCCAGGCCAGTCTTACAACCTCTTGTTTTATTTTGAAATTGAAAAATCTTACCAACACCGAACGTGGGGGCGCTTCCGCCGCCGGCCTAGCGGCTAATGAACGATGTGCCTTTTCTATCTTCAAGTCGGTGGTTTGTGGAATATCCAATTTCTCTCTTAGTAAGGATTCCACGCATTCTGCCATTGAGTTAAAACCGTTTTCGGCTCCTTCTATCAGACCATGAATTCTTATGTTGTCTCTTCTTTGTCTTCCTTCTTGGTTGGCTAGCTTAGCCTCTATAGATGCTTGTCTTTTGCGTAGGTCCAGCACAGAATCTTCGAGCACTTTTATTCGTTCCTCTGTTTCCAAGATTCGGTTCTCGGCCTGGTCCACTCTGCTGTTTGTCCTTTTCAATTCTTCTCTGAATTCCCGAAATTCGGCCGTAACTTCTCGGCGAAATCGTCGTAGCTCCTCAAATAGTGATTTCAGGCTAACCTTTTTGTTAGCTATCACCAGTTCCTCGTCTTCTGAACGGAGATCTTCCAGTTCAGATTCTCCGGCCGATACGTGTCCTGGCCTGGAGAATTTCAGTTTCTTCTGTTTTCCTTTAGACATGATGATTTTGTCTTTTGATTTTCACTCCTCCAAAAATCCGTTAAGTTTGATTTTCAAGGTGTTATCCTGGATTGGGTCTAAGAGCTTCAGTGTTAAGCTGCAGTCGCCATGGCGTCCAGACCGGAAGTCAACCTATTCAGAATTTTTATCCGAATTTGCTGATTTCTTAGCTGATTTAGTGCTGAAATCTGATAGAATAATTATAGTAGGGGACTTTAATATACATGTGGATGTAGATAGTGACTGCCTTAATGTGGCATTCAATTCAATATTAGATTCGATTGGGTTTTCTCAGAAAGTAGGAAATTCTACTCATTACCTCCACCATACATTGGACCTTGTTTTGACATATGGCATAGAAATAGAAAATCTTGTAGTGTCTCCTCATAACCCTGTACTGTCAGACCATTGTCTGTTAACCTTTGATTTCACTATTTCTGACTATTTGGCTCCTAAAGAAAAATATTATTACAGTAGATGCCTCTCAGATGATGCTGTTTCCAAATTTATGCAGATTGTTTCCTCTATGCCATGTGTCAACACAACGGAAATAAGATAAGATAAGATAAGATAAGATAAGATAAGATTAACCTTTATTAGTCCCACAACGGGGAAATTCCAGGATTGCAACAGCACAGGGATAGCAACACTCAGAGCAACAATCAGAAGGCAAGAAAAAAACAAGCAAGCAAGAGCGGCTAATATACATATGTACATATTACTATAAAATAAATATATATACACACACACACACACACAGACACACAGTGCAGAGCATTGTAGCTGGATGGAATAAATATATGAGTATATGAACACACAGTGCAGAGCATTGTAGCTAGATGGAATAAATATGTAAATATATAAACACCCACAGTACGGAGCATTGCAGCTAGGTGGAATAAATATGCAAGTATATAAACACACACAGTGCGGAGCAATGTAGCTAGATGGAATAATATGTAGATATATAAAAACACAGTGCGGAGCATTGTAGCTAGATGGAATAAATATGTAAATATATAAACACACACAGTGCAGAGCATTGTTGCTAGATGGGATGAAACAGCATAACCGTCTACTTAGTTATCCTACATGGTATGATTATGTGCCCATACATATTCTCACCCTCCATAGCGACCGGTATGTTCCTAGTTGTATGCCGGAGGGGACCATTGTGTAAGTCTATTGCATCTTTTGCATTCAAAAAACTATTAGTTTGTTACGTCTTTTTGCTATCTCTGCGAGCAGCCCTGCTTAGGTTGTACAGTCTGACAGCCGTTGGTAGGAAGGACCTACGAAACCTCTCGGTTGTGCACCTGGGATGATGTAGTCTGCTGCTAAATGAGCTCCTCAGTGCATCCAGTATGTCCTGCATAGGGTGGAACTCGGACTCCAGCAGAGATGACAGTTTAGCCACCGTCCTTCTCTCTCCTATCTCCTCCATCGGATCAAGGCGCTGCCCCAGGACAGAGCTAGCTTTCTTAATCAGTTTGTTCAGTCTCTTCCTATCAGCTGCAGTAATGCCACTGCCCCAGCAGACCACTCCAAAAGTGATGGCTGATGCCACCACCGTGTCATAGAATGACTTCAGCAGCGCCCCTTGTACACCAAAAGACCTGAGTCTCCTCAGCAGGAACAGCCTGCGCTGTCCCTTCTTGTAGAGTGCGTCAGTATTGTGTGACCAGTCTAGTTTATTGTTCAGATGAACACCCAGGTACTTATAGGATGTCACCATCTCGATGTCTGTTCCCTGTATATTTACTGGTGCTGTGAGGGGCTGCCCATGCCTGCGGCAGTCCACCACCAGCTCCTTAGTTTTCCTCGCGTTGATCTGGAGGCAGTTCCGATGGCACCAGTCCACGAAGTCCTGGATAAGCCCTCTGTACTCAGCTTCATCTCCATTGGAGATGAGGCCAACGATCGCAGAGTCATCAGAGAACTTCTGTAGATGGCAGTGTGTTGTGTTGTGTGAGAAGTCTGCAGTATAAAGAGTGAACAGGAAGGGAGCCAGCACCGTTCCCTGGGGGGCCCCCGTGCTACTGATGATCGTGTCGGACACACAGTCCCGGGTTCTCACAAACTGAGGCCGGTTCGTGAGGTAGTCCAGGATCCATGATGACAGGTGCTGGTCCACCCCTGCTCGCAGCAGCTTGTCCTTCAGGATCATCGGTTGGATGGTGTTGAAAGCACTGGAGAAGTCAAAGAACATGATCCTCACCATATTCCCGGGCTTCTCCAGGTGGGACAGAGAACGGTGAAGGAGGAAGATCACCGCATCCTCCACCCCAATGCCATGCTGGTAGGCAAACTGGAGTGGATCCATCGCTGGTTCCACCAGGGGGCGGAGGTGAGCAAGGAGCAGTCTCTCCAGGGTCTTCATCAAGTGGGACGTCAAGGCCACCGGTCTGTAGCTGTTCAGGTCTTTGGGGTGGGAAGTTTTTGGTACAGGTACCACACAAGATGTTTTCCACAGCTGTGGTACCCTCCCCAGTTTCAGGCTCATGTTGAAGATATACGTCACAATCCCACACAGCTGGTCTGCACAGGACTTGAGGAGCTTTGCGCTGATGCCGTCCGGTCCCGGCGCCTTCCTCAGCTCCGTCCTCACCTGGGTCTCGGTCAGGGTCAGGATGGGGGGCTGTGTGTTGGGAGTGGGGGGGTGTTGGTGGAGTGGGGAGTGGGCAGCAGGACTTGATTTCTTTAGAGGCAGCAGTGGTTGTTGTGCAGACAGGGGGGAGGGCGGTTGGTCAAATCTATTGAAAAACAGATTCAGGTTGTTCGCCCACTCCCTGCCCCCCGTGGCCTGGGGGGAGGTATTCTGGAGCCCCGAGATGGTTTTGAGGTTTCTCCAGACCCCGCTGATGTCGCTCTGTTGCAGCTTGTCCTCCATCTTCTTCCTGAAGCTGTCCTTGCCTTCTCTGATCTTTCTCCTCAGCTCCCTCTGTACGGACTTCAGCATCTCCCTGTTCCCCGACCTGAAGATCCTCTTCTTCTCTCTCAGAAGTGTTTTTATCTCAGGGTTGATCCAGGGTTTGTTGTTTGAGTGACGCCGTATGGTCTTGGTGGGAACGGATTTGTCCACACAGAAGCTGAGGTAGCCCGTGAAGGTGTGAATGAGGCCATCGATGTCCTCACCATGTGGATCGCAGAGCTGCTTCCAGGCGGTGGCTTCAAAACAGTCCTTTAGAGTGTCCATTGTCTCCTCAGACCATAACTCCACAGTGTGCATGGCCGGAGGTTGTCTGTGCACTAGGGGTTTGTACAACGGCCGGAGATGAACCAAGTTGTGATCCGATCTCCCGAGTGGGGGGAGTTGTGATGAGGTGTACGCCTCCTTAGTGTTTGCGTAGAATAAATCCAGTGTTTTATTGTCTCTAGTGTGGCATGTGACATACTGGGTGAACGTGGGTAGAATGGGAGACAGTGAAACGTGGTTGAAATCGCCTGAGATGAGGAGAAGAGCATCTGGGTGTTCTGTCTGCAGCCTGCTGGTTACTGAATGGATGACGTCACGCGCTGTCCCAGCGTTCGCCGTCGGATTTGCATAAACAACAATGCAGATCACGTGTGAGTGTTCTCTCGGGAGATATGTAGGCCTCATGCTAACAGCTAGCAACTCAATGTCTTTGCTGCAGTGATGTCACTGATTATGATTATCACTGTTAAACAATGTCGTTGTTTAACAGTGATATGTCCCGGTCTGCACCAGTTGTTGTTAACATAAGCTATAGACAGCTTGCTCCTTCTGTAATTGATAACATGGTGGATAGTGTTTCAGCTTCTCTGCATCAGACTCTAGACTTGGTGGCCCCCTTAACCACTTGCACTCCGGGCAATTTTCCTAAAAATGCCAAAAAATAACGTGCCCAAAGTAAATCGAAAGCTGTTCTTCAACCCTTTGCAGCATCTTCATGGGGTTGGTCTCATTTAAAAGAAAACACTTTGAATTTTTTGGCAAAAAAAACCATAATCTCTCTACGTGCTCCGGCCACTGAGTTACAGTCATCTAAACATACTGAACTTGAAGAAAAAAAAAATTGGACAGTGTTTTTTTTGGATACAAATGCTTGTAAATAACACACAGCTGTCCAATCCGGCTGGAAAATGCAACAGAAATGTAGAACCAAGTGTTATCCAGCTGAGATCCAAATTTGGTAACAATACCACAAAAAATGAATATTTTACACAGCTTTGTTCTCAGGCTGTTCCCAGGCGTTTTGGAACTGTGCCAAATTGTGCCAAATGGCACAGTTTGGAAAAACGTCTGTAACTTTTGAATAATTCAATGTAGAATCTTCATTTTAGGCTCTAATGAAAGGTCACACTCAGGGCTGTGTCTGTGTGTGTGTGTGTGTGTGGGCGGGGGGTCGTTTCCCCCCGCCCCGCTACGAAGGACCAAATTCGGCCCTCTACATGACGGATTACACTCCTTGCATGCTTTCACAGCGGCTCCCCCCCCCTCGCTACTGTGTGTGTGTGTGTGTGTGGGGGGAAACCGTGAACGGACCGTGAACGCCCCCCCCCCTCGCTACAGAAGAGGGCCATCGCTACATGATGGAATAGACTGATATGCTTCCTCCCGCGGACCGGGGGGTGTTGGGACCGTGGCCCCCCCCCGCTCCTCTTCTGCAGCGGGGGGGGGGGGGGGGGCGTTCATGGTCCGAACACGGCAAATGAACCGTTTATCGCGGCGCACGTACTTCGTGCGCAGTACAGTTGTAATTTACCGATCGGTCAAAAGTCATTTTTGGATTACAGTTTTCAGGGATAAATAATAATTTAGCTTATAACACCTTACCTTTTCAAAGCAGCAGAGTCGCGGCGAACAGCTCTTCCCCCATTGTCAGACGAACGCGACGCTACTCCGCTCGTGGATCCCGATCAACATAATTCCATTATTGCCGTTTTGGCGAATGATTTACGACTTTTGTCGTCGGCCTCCGTCTATTCTGCTGGAATGAGTGCAGGTCCCACTTGTGGGTGTTCTCCATGCTGCTGGGTGAGCCTGGGTCTGTAGTAGATTTGTACAGAGTCCTTCTGCAGCAGTAAATATCGCTTCACCCAGCCTGAATTTCTGTGCTTCAATTGGCTCCTGCGTTCACAGTAGGCGGGTCCTCCTTCCTAGAAACCTTGGCTCCTCAAGGTTTCAGAAATCCAATTCAAGGCTCTTATTAGTCGAATGAGAGGTCAATCAGATGAACTAATCTGTTCGCGGCTGTGTTTGCAGATTTTTTTTTCAGTGGCGCTTGGAGGGCACACCACCTACACCATCACCATCAATATCCTTATCATGCGTTATGCGCACGAGGGCGCAGAGACTTGCCCGCCCGCGGAACAACGGAGCGCAAGTGGTTAAAAAAGAAAAAGTCTAATCAGAGATTTCTAACTCCTTGGTTCAACACAGAAACTCGTACCTTAAAACAGAAGACTCGTCAATTAGAAAGAAAATGGCGCTCTACTAATTTAGATGAAATCTATTTAGCTTGGAGAAATCATCTTTTAATTTATAAAAAATCTCTTAGAAAAGCTAGAACGAGTTATTACTCTGCATTAATAGAAGAGAACAAGAATAATCCCAGGTTTCTTTTCAGTACTGTAGCCAGGTTGACAAAAGGGCCTTTTCCACTAGCACGCTTTAGCGCGACACGGGACGGCTCAGCACGCTTTGTACGCTTTTCCACAAGCCCCAACACGGTTTAACAGCCGCGATTCTCAGCCCCGCTCCAGGGCAGGGTACAGCAGTGCTGAGCTGTGCCGTGTTGTGACGTTAACAGACTGGTCGCCGCTGATTGGTCAGGTTGTAACCGCCCCTATCCTCCTCCTCATCTACCAAATCTTCACGACCTTCTCAATAAAGTTTTTGAAAAAAAAAAAAAACCAATCTTCACGACCGCCTTTATTCAGCACGCAACCACTGTTGGCGGTTCCTTTTCAGTGTATTGCTGTGCTATTTTCATTTATTCTCTATCAAAAATGGCTTCGCGTAATAAGGGTGTTCCATGGACCAGTAAGGAGCTGCAGTGTCTACTCACTGCATTGTCAGATGAACGTATTCAGCGCGAGATAGACGGAGCCGCCCGGAATGAAAAAATATACCGGGAGGTCTGGACATCGGAGTCCTTTAACGGTGAGTTTTAATTTTTTTTTATTGTGCGTTTTTTCGCAAATATATTCGGTAAGACGCTCAGTTTATTTATGCAATAAAAAAGCTGTTCATTTGTGGATGATGATCGCTGCTTTATTGCAGCACACTACGGACTAAAGCTTTTATTTTAATTATTCATGTGAACAATACGCTGAAATAAGCTTATGTATTCTTGTTAAAAACTATTGTCTTTTCTGTATATATTGCACTTTCGTGCTGTATTTTATTGTGTGTATTTTCCTTGTAGAATCATCCCACGCGTCCGCCGCGACAGCCCGCACGGATTATTCAACCGAGCCTTCCTGACCCACAGCAGGCAGAGATGGATTCATTCAACTTGTGACCCAGTTTGGGAAGCTGGTGTAGACACTCAGTGGTCGGCGTGTATAAAATGTTGATTAACCTTCATGTTGTGTTGCAAAGTTTTTTTTTTCTTTTAATATTTTGTATATAATAAAATGGAATTGTTTTGGAAAGTGTGGTTTGTCTGTTATAACACTGAATAGAAATTCCATTGCCTAGTCTGATCTGATCTTCCTGTCAGGTGTCAACCATTGTAAAGGTAATGTAATTTTTAACTAGACCAAAAAACAAATGTTTTTGTAAGCTTTCTGTTCTTTTTATTGAAATATCATAAAAAATTAGCCCCACATGATCCAGTTCTAAACTTTGGGTACATTTTTTATGTTAACTTATAAGAAGTTGCACAGTTGGACTTTAAAATGCAGCAGGAGAGACTGATCAAGCTTACAAGTCAAAGTAGGTAAAAAAAAAAGTAAGTATATGTAAATTGAATGTTCTATCGGCATTCCAAATTCAGAGAATTACAATACTTTAGAAGGAGTGCAGCATCATCTAAACGGAAAATAATAATACTGTTGTTCCATACGTTGACCTGAAGGTGAAAAACATGATTTTTTTTAATTCAGTACATCCAAAATGCCCTAGGATGTGGTGTTGGACAGTGTGCCACCGTCTCATTATTTAATACGAATAAAAACAAGTTTCAGCTCATTATTTCTAGGTCATTTGGCAGTTAATTCAAAACAAAAGTGACTTGTGTTGTTGCAGCTTAATTATGAGATAAAATTAATTGTGAGATAAATCCACAGAGCGAGCAAGGCAATAATCCTTGGATGCTTTTTTGTCTCGTGTAAATAAGGACTCAGTCAGGTGCGTAACGTCACGGGAGTGTGGCCCCGCCTCGCTGACAATCTGCTGCTGCCCCGCTTCTAAAACCTCCTAACACAAACCATCACAGCACAAGCACAACAGCGTGCTAATGGAGACAGAAGCATTCCGAGCCGTACTGAAGTGAATCGAGCCGTACCGAGGTGTGCTGGGCTAGTGGAAAACAGGCTAAAGAGTCAGGACTCTGTCAATCCTAGCATTCCCTTAGAGCTTACTAGTCAGGACTTTATGAACTTTTTCAATAATAAAATTTCATCCATCAGAGATAAAATCAATCAGATTCTTCCCACAGTTAACTTAAATACTGTAACTACTACAACTCCTTCTATTGATGTCTGTCTTGATGAGTTTACTCCAATCGACCTTTGTGAGTTAGACAAAATAGTTTCCTCATCTTGTCTTCAACTTGTCTTTTAGACCCTATTCCTACCAGGTTATTTAAAGAAGTCTTCCCACTTATTGGTAGCTTTATTCTTCATATAATCAATTCTTCATTAACTTTAGGCCATGTACCGCAGGCTTTTAAAACGGCTGTAATTAAACCCTTACTCAAAAAGCCAACGCTAGATCCAGGAGCTTTAGCTAACTATAGACCAATCTCTAATCTCCCTTTCATTTCAAAAATCTTAGAAAGAGTTGTTGCTACTCAATTATTTGACCACCTGCAGGGAAATGGTTTACTTGAAGAGTTTCAATCTGGGTTTAGAATCCATCATAGTACTGAAACAGCCTTAGCGAAGGTCACTAACGACCTCCTCATTGCATCTGATAATGGACTAGTTTCTGTACTTGTCCTTTTAGACCTTAGTGCAGCTTTTGATACTATCAATCATAATATTCTACTTGATAGATTAGAACACTATGTTGGACTTAATGGAACTTCTTTGCAATGGTTTAGATCTTATTTATCTGATAGGTTCCAGTTTGTTCATGTAAATAATGAGTTTTCTTTCAACTCAAAGCTTAGTCATGGAGTTCCACAGGGATCTGTGCTAGGCCCTACTCTTTTTAGTTTATATATGCTTCCGTTAGGCAACATTATTAGAAAGCACTGTATACATTTTCATTGTTATGCAGATGACACACAATTATACCTGTCAATGAAGCCAGATGATACTAATCAATTAGCCAAGTTAGAAGCCTGTCTTAAGGAAATCAAAGCTTGGATGACTTGTAATTTCCTGCTATTAAATTCAGATAAGACTGAAGTCATTCTTGTTGGTCCAAAAAACCTTAGAAATTCCTTTCCAAATCAAACTTTCAGTTTGGATAAGATAAGATAAGATAAGCCTTTATTAGTCCCACAACGGGGAAATTCCAGGATTGCAACAGCACAGGGATAGCAACACTCAGAGCAACAATCAGAAGGCAAGAAAAAACAAGCAAGCAAGAGCAGCTAATATACATATGTACATATTACTATAAAATATATATATACACACACACACACACACAGACACAGTGCAGAGCATTGTAGCTGGATGGAATAAATATATGAATATATGAACACAGTGCAGAGCATTGTAGCTAGATGGAATGCGGATGCGGATCCTAGATGGATGCGGTTACTCTTTCTCTTAATAGCTCTGTGAGGAACCTTGGAGTTATTTTTGATCAGGATTTGTCCTTCAATTCACATATTAAATTTGTTTCTAAGACTGCCTTCTATCATTTGCGTAATATTGCCAAGATTAGGAGCATCTTGTCTCAGAGTGATGCTGAGAAACTGATCCATGCTTTTGTTAGCTCGAGATTAGATTATTGGAATTCTTTATTATCAGGCTGTCCTAAAACATCTTTAAAAAGTCTTCAGCTGATCCAAAATGCTGCAGCAAGAGTTTTAACAGGTACTAGAAAGAGAGATCATATCTCTCCGGTTCTGGCCTCCCTTCATTGGCTTCCCATAGAGTTTAGAATTAAGTTTAAAATCCTTCTTCTTACTTACAAAGCTCTAAACAATCAGGCTCCTTTTTATTTAAAAGATCTGATACTACCGTATTATCCTAACAGAGCACTACGCTCCCAAAATGCAGGATTACTTGTAATACCTAGAATCTCCAAAAGTACAATGGGAGGCAGAGCCTTCAGTTATCAAGCTCCTCTCCTGTGGAATCAGCTGCCAATCTGGATTCGGGAGTCAGACTCGATCTCTGTTTTTAAGAATAGGGCTAAAACCTACCTTTTTGATATAGCCTACAATTAGGGAGGGATCATGTGTTTCTGAACCCTCCCTTAGTTATGCTGCTAATAGGTTTAGTCAGCTGGGGGGACCTCCAGTAATGCACTGGGCCTCACTCCTTTCCTCACTCTCTATGAAATATTTTTTTTTGCTGGTCATTAACATCTGTTTGTTCTCTCCCATAGATTGAGTCCCCATCGTGCTGTTTGCTCTCTACATGTCTGTTCTTTTCTTCTTCTCTATCCCCTCACCCTCCAGCCAGTCGCAGCAGATGACTGCCCCTCCCTGAGCCTGGCTCTGCTGGAGGTTTCTTCCTGTTAAAAGGGAGTTTTTCCTCTCCACCGTCGCCAAGTGCTTGCTCACAGGGGATCGCCTGATTGCTGGGGTCTTTCTGCAACTGTGGGGGTTCCCCCCTACAGTTGATAGTGCTATGAGATGACTGTTGTTGTGAAATGGCACTATATAAATAAAGTTGAATTGAATTGAATTCAATAACATGGTGGATAGTGTTTCAGCTTCTCTGCATCAGACTCTAGACTTGGTGGCCCCCTTAAAAAAGAAAAAGTCTAATCAGAGATTTCTAACTCCTTGGTTCAACACAGAAACTCGTAGCTTAAAACAGAAGACTCGTCAATTAGAAAGAAAATGGCGCTCCACTAATTTAGATGAAATCTATTTAGCTTGGAGAAGTCATCTTTTAATTTGTAAAAAATCTCTTAGAAAAGCTAGAACGTGTTATTACTCTGCATTAATAGAAGAGAACAAGAATAATCCCAGGTTTCTTTTCAGTACTGTAGCCAGGTTGACAAAGAGTCAGGACTCTGTCAATCCTAGCATTCCCTTAGAGCTTACTAGTCAGGACTTCATGAACTTTTTCAATAATAAAATTTCATCCATCAGAGATAAGAAGAATCAGATTCTTCCCACAGTTAACTTAAATACTGTAACTACTACAACTCCTTCTATTGATGTCTGTCTTGATGAGTTTACTCCAATCGACCTTTGTGAGTTAGACAAAATAGTTTCCTCATCCAAACCTTCAACTTGTCTTTTAGACCCTATTCCTACCAGGTTATTTA
>CM035841.1:48899400-48997186 GCA_020510985.1 Pholidichthys leucotaenia
TGCCCCTCCCTGAGCCTGGCTCTGCTGGAGGTTTCTTCCTGTTAAAAGGGAGTTTTTCCTCTCCACCGTCGCCAAGTGCTTGCTCACAGGGGATCGCCTGATTGCTGGGGTCTTTCTGCAACTGTGGGGGTTCCCCCCTACAGTTGATAGTGCTATGAGATGACTGTTGTTGTGAAATGGCACTATATAAATAAAGTTGAATTGAATTGAATTCAATAACATGGTGGATAGTGTTTCAGCTTCTCTGCATCAGACTCTAGACTTGGTGGCCCCCTTAAAAAAGAAAAAGTCTAATCAGAGATTTCTAACTCCTTGGTTCAACACAGAAACTCGTAGCTTAAAACAGAAGACTCGTCAATTAGAAAGAAAATGGCGCTCCACTAATTTAGATGAAATCTATTTAGCTTGGAGAAGTCATCTTTTAATTTGTAAAAAATCTCTTAGAAAAGCTAGAACGTGTTATTACTCTGCATTAATAGAAGAGAACAAGAATAATCCCAGGTTTCTTTTCAGTACTGTAGCCAGGTTGACAAAGAGTCAGGACTCTGTCAATCCTAGCATTCCCTTAGAGCTTACTAGTCAGGACTTCATGAACTTTTTCAATAATAAAATTTCATCCATCAGAGATAAGAAGAATCAGATTCTTCCCACAGTTAACTTAAATACTGTAACTACTACAACTCCTTCTATTGATGTCTGTCTTGATGAGTTTACTCCAATCGACCTTTGTGAGTTAGACAAAATAGTTTCCTCATCCAAACCTTCAACTTGTCTTTTAGACCCTATTCCTACCAGGTTATTTAAAGAAGTCTTCCCACTTATTGGTAGCTTTATTCTTCATATAATCAATTCTTCATTAACTTTAGGCCATGTACCGCAGGCTTTTAAAACGGCTGTAATTAAACCCTTACTCAAAAAGCCAACGCTAGATCCAGGAGCTTTAGCTAACTATAGACCAATCTCTAATCTCCCTTTCATTTCAAAAATCTTAGAAAGAGTTGTTGCTACGCAATTATTTGACCACCTGCAGGGAAATGGTTTACTTGAAGAGTTTCAGTCTGGGTTTAGAATCCATCATAGTACTGAAACAGCCTTAGCGAAGGTCACTAACGACCTCCTCATTGCATCTGATAATGGACTAGTTTCTGTACTTGTCCTTTTAGACCTTAGTGCAGCTTTTGATACTATCGATCATAATATTCTACTTGATAGATTAGAACACTATGTTGGACTTAATGGAATTTCGTTGCAGTGGTTTAGATCTTATTTATCTGATAGGTTCCAGTTTGTTCATGTAAATAATGAGTTTTCTTTCAACTCAAAGCTCAGTCATGGAGTTCCACAGAGATCTGTGCTAGGCCCTACTCTTTTTAGCTTATATATGCTTCCGTTAGGCAACATTATTAGAAAGCACTGTATACATTTTCATTGTTATGCTGATGACACACAATTATACCTGTCAATGAAGCCGGATGATAGTAATCATTTAGCCAAGTTAGAAGCCTGTCTTAAGGAAATCAAAGCTTGGATGACTTGTAATTTCCTGCTATTAAATTCAGATAAGACTGAAGTCATTCTTGTTGGTCCAAAAAACCTTAGAAATTCCTTTCCAAATCAAACTTTAGATAGATATATTTTTTGTGTTCGAAATAAACTAACAAAAAACAAGCAAATAGCAAATGCAATAAAGTTACAATATACACTGTTCGAAAGGGAGAAGGAAGAAGTGAACACTTATTAATTCCAACTCCTCTTTTCCATCGATACACCCATGTGAATTTTATACAAATTTCCACCTTTAATACCCCAAGTAAACAATTTACTGTATTTTTTACAGATCAACATTAACACCTGTCCATTCTAACATACAATGAAGTCTATATTTCAAAACCAGTCTCAAACAACACAGATACACACAGTGCTGTCCCACCCACCATTCCATAGTGTCCCATAATGTCCCAGAGTGAACATAATGAATCGTACATATAAATTCTATTCAATTCAATTCAATTCAACTTTATTTATATAGCGCCATTTCACAACAACAGTCATCTCATAGCACTATCAACTGTAGGGAGGACCCCCACAGTTGCAGAAAGACCCCAGCAATCAGGCGATCCCCTGTGAGCAAGCACTTGGCGACGGTGGAGAGGAAAAACTCCCTTTTAACAGGAAGAAACCTCCAGCAGAACCAGGCTCAGGGAGGGGCAGTCATCTGCTGCGACTGGCTGGGGGGTGAGGGGACAGAGAAGAAGAAAAGAACAGACATGTAGAGAGCAAACAGCACGATGGGGACTCAATCTATGGGAGAGAACAAACAAATGTTAATGACCAGCAAAAAAAAAATATTTCATAGAGAGTGAGGAAAGGAGTGAGGCCCAGTGCATTACTGGAGGTCCCCCGGCTGACTAAACCTATTAGCAGCATAACTAAGGGAGGGTTCAGAAACACATGATCCCTCCCTAATTGTAGGCTATATCAAAAAGGTAGGTTTTAGCCCTATTCTTAAAAACAGAGATCGAGTCTGACTCCCGAATCCAGATTGGCAGCTGATTCCACAGGAGAGGAGCTTGATAACTGAAGGCTCTGCCTCCCATTGTACTTTTGGAGATTCTAGGTATTACAAGTAAACCTGCATTTTGGGAGCGTAGTGCTCTGTTAGGATGATACGGTAGTATCAGATCTTTTAAATAAAAAGGAGCCTGATTGTTTAGAGCTTTGTAAGTAAGAAGAAGGATTTTAAACTTAATTCTAAACTCTATGGGAAGCCAATGAAGGGAGGCCAGAACCGGAGAGATATGATCTCTCTTTCTAGTACCTGTTAAAACTCTTGCTGCAGCATTTTGGATCAGCTGAAGACTTTTTAAAGATGTTTTAGGACAGCCTGATAATAAAGAATTACAATAATCTAATCTCGAGCTAACAAAAGCGTGGATCAGCTTCTCAGCATCACTCTGAGACAAGATGCTCCTAATCTTGGCAATATTACGCAAATGATAGAAGGCAGTCTTAGAAACAAATTTAATATGTGAATTGAAGGACAAATCCTGATCAAAAATAACTCCAAGGTTCCTCACAGAGCTATTAAGAGAAAGAGTAACTGCATCCAAACTGAAAGTTTGATTTGGAAAGGAATTTCTAAGGTTTTTTGGACCAACAAGAATGACTTCAGTCTTATCTGAATTTAATAGCAGGAAATTACAAGTCATCCAAACTTTGATTTCCTTAAGACAGGCTTCTAACTTGGCTAATTGATTAGTATCATCTGGCTTCATTGACAGGTATAATTGTGTGTCATCTGCATAACAGTGAAAATGTATACAGTGCTTTCTAATAATGTTGCCTAACGGAAGCATATATAAACTAAAAAGAGTAGGGCCAAGCACAGATCCCTGTGGAACTCCATGACTAAGCTTTGAGCTGAGAGAAAACTCATCATTTACATGAACAAACTGGAACCTATCAGATAAATAAGATCTAAACCACTGCAACGAAGTTCCATTAAGTCCAACATAGTGTTCTAATCTATCAAGTAGAATATTATGATCAATAGTATCAAAAGCTGCACTAAGATCTAAAAGGACAAGTACAGAAACGAGTCCATTATCAGATGCAATGAGGAGGTCGTTAGTGACCTTCGCTAAGGCTGTTTCAGTGCTATGATGGATTCTAAACCCAGATTGAAACTCCTCAAATAAACCATTTCCCTGCAGGTGGTCAAATAATTGCGTAGCAACAACTCTTTCTAAGATTTTTGAAATGAAAGGGAGATTAGAGATTGGTCTATAGTTAGCTAAAGCTCCTGGATCTAGCGTTGGCTTTTTGAGTAAGGGTTTAATTACAGCCGTTTTAAAAGCCTGCGGTACATGGCCTAAAGTTAATGAAGAATTGATTATATGAAGAATAAAGCTACCAATAAGTGGGAAGACTTCTTTAAATAACCTGGTAGGAATAGGGTCTAAAAGACAAGTTGAAGGTTTGGATGAGGAAACTATTTTGTCTAACTCACAAAGGTCGATTGGAGTAAACTCATCAAGACAGACATCAATAGAAGGAGTTGTAGTAGTTACAGTATTTAAGTTAACTGTGGGAAGAATCTGATTGATTTTATCTCTGATGGATGAAATTTTATTATTGAAAAAGTTCATAAAGTCCTGACTAGTAAGCTCTAAGGGGATGCTAGGATTGACAGAGTCCTGACTCTTTGTCAACCTGGCTACAGTACTGAAAAGAAACCTGGGATTATTCTTGTTCTCTTCTATTAATGCAGAGTAATAACTCGTTCTAGCTTTTCTAAGAGATTTTTTATAAATTAAAAGATGATTTCTCCAAGCTAAATAGATTTCATCTAAAATCTACCCTTCTACCCTTCTAACATATATCCTTTCAACAAATGGTGCTTATACCTCTTTTTAAATTGATTTCTGTTTGTACATAGTTTCAGTTCCGGCTCCAGACTGTTCCACAAATCCACCCCACAGACAGATATGCACATACTTTTCTTGGTTGTACGTATCTTGGGTTTTGTAAAGTTTAAGTCTCCTCTCAAATTATGATCATTGTCTCTTTTTTAAAATATTTTTTGTATATTAGTTGGGAGTTGATTGTTAATTGCCCTGTACATTACTTGTGCTGTCTTAAATTTAACTAAATCGATGAACTTTATGACATGTGACTTCAAGAACAATGAACTGGTATGGTCTCTATATCCTGCATTGTTAATTATCCTTATAGCTCTTTTTTGTAATGTGCATATTGCTAGTAGGTTGGTCTTGTAGGCGTTTCCCCAGACTTCTACACAGTAGTTAAGATAAGGTAAAAACAATGAATTGTACAATAAGACCAATGATTTATAGTCCACGATGTGTCTTGTCTTCCCCAGTATGCCTATACATTTTGCTAATTTAGCCCGGATGTGACTGATGTGAGGTTTCCAGCAGATTTTACTGTCTAGCGTCACCCCCAGAAACTTATTTTCCTGTACTGTTTGTATTCTGGTATCATCTATCGTTATCATTATTTCATGATTTATTTTATAATTTCCAAACAACATAATCTTTGTTTTTTTTAGATTTAGAGATAATTTATTTTTGTTGAACCACTGCGTTAATTTTTCCATTTCAGTTGTGACCACCTCTAAAACCTGCTGTAAATTCTCACCAGTGCAAAGGATATTTGTGTCATCCGCAAACAAAATAAATTTCAGAATTTTTGATACTTGGCATATGTCATTTATATACAAGATTAAGAGGTTGGGTCCCAAAACTGACCCCTGGGGCACACCACAAGTGATGTCCATGCAGGGTGATTTGTGCTCTCCAATTTGTACAAATTGTTGTCTGTTACTTAAATAACTTTCCACCCAACTCAGTCCTACCCCTCTTATCCCATACCTTTCCAGTTTCCTTAGAAGTATTCTGTGGTCAATGGTGTCAAAAGCTTTCTTTAAGTCTATAAATACTCCTACAGCAACCTTTTTTTTTTGTCTATACAACTAGTAATTTCTTCTATAAGTTCGATCAGTGCCAAAGATGTAGATTTATCTGCTCTAAAACCATACTGGCTATCTGTAAGGAGGTTGTGTTTTTCAATGAAATCATCCAGTCTCTTAGTGAATATTTTTTCAAGTATTTTGGAGAATTGTGAGAGTAAAGAGACTGGCCTGTAATTTGTGAAACAATGACTGTCTCCTGTTTTGTAAAGAGGTGTTACTTTTGCTATTTTCATTTTGTCTGGAAATGTACCAGTTTGAAATGACAGGTTACAGATGTGGTTGAGTGGCTTAACAATTCCCTCAATTACTTTTTTCACTATTGTCATGTCAATTTCATTCCAGTCCGTTGATTTTTTGTTCTTAAATTTACTCACAGTCTCGATAATTTCCTTTTCAGTAACTGCACCCAAAAAGATTGTGTATGGGTTTCTATCCTCTATTTCATTCACAGAACCACTGTGGTTTGTTTCTGGAGTCACTATTGATTTTGCTAATTCAGGACCAACGTTTACAAAAAATTTATTGAAACCACTGATCACATCTTCCATATATTTATCAAACTGTCGTTTTCGATAAAATATTCTGGATAATTTGCATACTTAGGACGATTACTAATAATCCCCTTGAGTACTTGCCATATTCCTCTTATGTTATTTTTGTTATCCTCTAGTATTCTGTTGTAATATTCTTTCTTACAGGTCCTCATTATAGTGGTAAGCTTATTTTTATATCTTTTATATTTGATCTCAGCTTCCACTGTTCTGCATTTAATGAATTGTTTATATAATGTATTCTTCTTTTTACATGCATTTATTAACCCCTTGGTGATCCAAGGAATATTTTTTTGTTGTTGTCTGTCACTGTATTGTTTTATAGGACAGTATTTATTGTACAATGATTGAAATATTTGTAAAAATTTATCATATGCTCCATTTATGTCATTTTCATCATAAACTATCTTCCAATCTTGTATTAATAATTCCTTTGTCAGTAAATACATTGATTCTTCGGTTCTTATTCTTTTATATTTAATATTTTTGGTATACTTTTTCTTCCTATAATCACATTGATAGACAATAAAAATCGGCAGGTGGTCGCTGATGTCATTCAATAAAAGCCCACTCCTGATATTATTTTCCATAATGTTTGTGAATATGTTATCTATTAGTGTGGCACTGTGCGACGTGATTCTGCTAGGTCCGGTAATTGTTGGATGTAAGCCCATACTGTACATTGTGTTGATAAATTCTTCTGTCAAACTATGTTGTTTTGAGTTCATCAGATCTATATTTAAATCACCACAGATGAACATAACTTTATGAGTTAGTTTTGCGTACATTTTTTCAGTAACCGCATCCAAAACTTTCTCTTAATAGCTCTGTGAGGAACCTTGGAGTTATTTTTGATTAGGATTTGTCCTTCAATTCACATATTAAATTTGTTTCTAAGACTGCCTTCTATCATTTGCGTAATATTGCCAAGATTAGGAGCATCTTGTCTCAGAGTGATGCTGAGAAACTGATCCACGCTTTTGTTTGCTCGAGATTAGATTATTGTAATTCTTTATTATCAGGCTGTCCTAAAACATCTTTAAAAAGTCTTCAGCTGATCCAAAATGCTGCAGCAAGATTTTTAACAGGTACTAGAAAGAGAGATCATATCTCTCCGGTTCTGGCCTCCCTTCATTGGCTTCCTATAGAGTTTAGAATTAAGTTTAAAATCCTTCTTCTTACTTACAAAGCTCTAAACAATCAGGCTCCTTTTTATTTAAAAGATCTGATACTACCGTATTATCCTAACAGCGCACTACGCTCCCAAAATGCAGGATTACTTGTAATACCTAGAATCTCCAAAAGTACAATGGGAGGCAGAGCCTTCAGTTATCAAGCTCCTCTCCTGTGGAATCAGCTGCCAATCTGGATTTGGGAGTCAGACTCGATCTCTGTTTTTAAGAATAGGGCTAAAACCTACCTTTTTGATATAGCCTACAATTAGGGAGGGATCATGTGTTTCTGAACCCTCCCTTAGTTATGCTGCTAATAGCTTTAGTCAGCCGGGGGACCTCCAGTAATGCACTGGGCCTCACTCCTTTTCTCACTCTCAATGAAATATTTTTTTTGCTGGTCATTAACATTTGTTTGTTCTCTCCCATAGATTGAGTCCCCATCGTGCTGTTTGCTCTCTACATGTCTGTTCTTTTCTTCTTCTCTATCCCCTCACCCCCCAGCCAGTCGCAGCAGATGACTGCCCCTCCCTGAGCCTGGTTCTGCTGGAGGTTTCTTCCTGTTAAAAGGGAGTTTTTCCTCTCCACCGTCACCAAGTGCTTGCTCACAGGGGATCGCCTGATTGCTGGGGTCTTCCTGCAACTGTTGGGGGTTTCCCCTAGAGTTGAAAGTGCTATGAGATGACTGTTGTTGTGAAATGGCGCTATATAAATAAAGTTGAATTGAATTGAATATAATTTTTCTAAAATATTTGCAAATTTATTGATGTAAATACGACTTTTTCTGGTAAATTTAACTTCATTACCAAGCTGCTTCTATGTTTGAGAAATCTTTCACCTATTTTTCATACATTAATTACACAGGGTTATAAAAATAATTTTTTTGTAAGTTCTGTGTTTTTTCAACTGATTTAACACAATTTTGCAACCCTGAATCCAAAAATGACAGCCATTTCTCTCAATCAGGTGCTAATTCAATTCAATTCAACTTTATTTATATAGCGCCATTTCACAACAACAGTCATCTCATAGCACTATCAACTGAAGGGGGGACCCCCACAGTTGCAGAAAGACCCCAGCAATCAGGCGGTGGAGAGGAAAAACTCCCTTTTAACAGGAAGAAACCTCCAGCAGAACCAGGCTCAGGGAGGGGCAGTCATCTGCTGCGACTGGCTGGGGGGTGAGGGGATAGAGAAGAAGAAAAGAACAGACATGTAGAGAACAAACAGCACGATGGGGACTCAATCTATGGGAGAGAACAAACAAATGTTAATGACCAGCAAAAAAAAAATATTTCATAGAGAGTGAGGAAAGGAGTGAGGCCCAGTGCATTACTGGAGGTCCCCCGGCTGACTAAACCTATTAGCAGCATAACTAAGGGAGGGTTCAGAAACACATGATCCCTCCCTAATTGTAGGCTATATCAAAAAGGTAGGTTTTAGCCCTATTCTTAAAAACAGAGATCGAGTCTGACTCCCAAATCCAGATTGGCAGCTGATTCCACAGGAGAGGAGCTTGATAACTGAAGGCTCTGCCTCCCATTGTACTTTTGGAGATTCTAGGTATTACAAGTAATCCTGCATTTTGGGAGCGTAGTGCTCTGTTAGGATGATACGGTAGTATCAGATCTTTTAAATAAAAAGGAGCCTGATTGTTTAAAGCTTTGTAAGTAAGAAGAAGGATTTTAAACTTAATTCTAAACTCTATGGGAAGCCAATGAAGGGAGGCCAGAACCAGAGAGATATGATCTCTCTTTCTAGTACCTGTTAAAACTCTTGCTGCAGCATTTTGGATCAGCTGAAGACTTTTTAAAGATGTTTTAGGACAGCCTGATAATAAAGAATTACAATAATCTAATCTCGAGCTAACAAAAGCGTGGATCAGCTTCTCAGCATCACACCTAATCTTGGCAATATTACGCAAATGATAGAAGGCAGTCTTAGAAACAAATTTAATATGTGAATTGAAGGACAAATCCTGATCAAAAATAACTCCAAGGTTCCTCACAGAGTTATTAAGAGAAAGAGTAACTGCATCCAAACTGAAAGTTTGATTTGGAAAGGAATTTCTAAGGTTTTTTGGACCAACAAGAATGACTTCAGTCTTATCTGAATTTAATAAGACTGAAGTGCTAAGTAAAAACCTGTACTTACTTAGTACTGTACATGTACTTACCTTTATATAAAGCTAAGTACATGTAAATTGAACGTTACGTCATCATATTCCAAATTTCAGAGAATTTCAAGACAAAGAATTTTAAAGCAAAAATTCCCGTACATGTAAACAAAAACGTACAAAACAACATGTGGCCATAATTCAAAAAGTTGACCTGATTGAGCAAAACCAATGTGATCTTTGGATTCAGCACATCAAAATTGTCCTAAATCAGCTAAAAAAAAAAAACAACTTAGACAATAAATTTGGTGTTGACCAGTGTTAACCCCTTGCACTCTGGTCAATTTCCCTAAAAACACCAAAAAATAACATGCCCAAAGTAAAATGAAAGCTGTTCTACAACCCTTTGCAGCATCTTCATGGGGTTGGTCTCATTTAAAAGAAAACACTTTGAATTTTTTGGCAAAACAGTCATAATCTCTCTAAGTGCTCCGGCCACTGAGTTACAGTCATCTAAACATAAGGGCCTTTTCCACTAGCACGCTTTAGCGCGACACGGGACGGCTCAGCACGCTTTGTACGCTTTTCCACAAGCCCCAACACGGTTTAACAGCCGCAATTCTCAGCCCCGCTGAAGGGCAGGGTACAGCAGTGCTGAGTTGTGCCGTGTTGTGACGTTAACAGACTGGTCGCCACTGATTGGTCAGGTCGTAACCAGCGCTGATTGGTCAGGTTGTAACCGGCCCTGTCCTCCTCATCATCTACCAAATCTTCACGACCTTCTCAATAAAGTTTTTGAAAAAAAAAAAAAAAAAAAAAGAATCCTCACGACCGCCTTTACTCAGCACGCAACCACTGTTGGCAGTTCCTTTTCAGTGTATTGCTGTGCTATTTTCATTTATTCTCTATCAAAAATGGCTTCGCGTCATAAGGGTGTTCCATGGACCAGTAAGGAGCTGCAGTGTCTGCTCACTGCATTGTCAGACGAACGTATGAAGCGCGAGTTAGACGGAGCCGCCCGGAATGAAAAAATATACCGGGAGGTCTCGACATCGGAGTCCTTTAACGGTGAGTTTTAATTTTTTTTATTGTGCGTTTTTTCGCAAATATATTCGGTAAGACGCTCAGTTTATTTATGCAATAAAAAAGCTGTTCATTTGTGGATGGATCGCTGCTTTATTGCAGCACAATGCGGACTAAAGCTTTTATTTTAATTATTCATGTGAACAATACGCTGAAATAAGCTTATGTATTCTTGTTAAAAACTCTTGTCTTTTCTGTATATCTTGCACTTACGTGCTGTATTTTATTGTGTGCATTTTCCTTGTAGAATCATCCCACGCGTCCGCCGCGACAGCCCATCCGGATTATTCAACCGAGTCATCCTGACCCACAGCTGGCAGAGACGGCTTCATTCATCCGAGTCGTGACCCAGTTTGGGAAGCTGGTGTAGACACTCAGTGGTCGGCGTGTATAAAATGTCGATTAACCTTCATGTTGTGTTGCAAAGTTTTTTTTTTCTTTTAATATTTTGTATATAATAAAATGGAATCGTTTTGGAAAGTGTGGTTTGTCTGTTAAAACACTGAATTATAAAACAGTATAATTACATAGAAATTCCATTGCCTAGTCTGATCAAAATGATACTGATCTTCCTGTCAGGGTCAACCATTGTAAAGGTAATGTAATTTTTAACTAGACCAAAAAAGAAATCTTTTTGTAAGCTTTCTGTTCTTTTTATTGAAATATCATAAAAAATTAGCCCCACATGATCCAGTTCTAAACTTTGGGTACATTTTTTATGTTAACTTATAAGAAGTTGCACAGTTGGACTTTAAAATGCAGCAGGAGAGACTGATCAAGCTTACAAGTCAAAGTATGTAAAAAAGTAAGTATATGTAAATTCAATGTTCTATTGGCATTCCAAATTCAGAGATTTACAATACTTTAGAAGGAGTGTAGCATCATCTAAACGGAAAATAATAATACTGTTGTTCCAAACGTTGACCTGAAGGTGAAAAACATGAATTTTTTTAATTCAGTACATCCAAAATGCCCTAGGATGTAAAAAATAATAATTTGGTGTAGGCCAGTGTGCCACCGTCTCATTATTTAATATGAATAAAAACAAGTTTCAGCTCATTATTTCTAGGTCATTTGGCAGTTAATTCAAAACAAAAGTGACTTGTGTTGTTGCAGCTTAATTATGAGATAAAATTAATTGTGAGATAAATCCACAGAGCGAGCAAGGCAATAATCCTTGGATCCTTTTTTGTCTCGTGTAAATAAGGACTCAGTCGGGTGCGTAACGTCACGGGAGTGTGGCCCCGCCTCGCTGAGAATCTGCTGCTGCCCCGCTTCTAAAACCTCCTAAAAAAAAAAAAAAACACAGCACAAGCACAACACTGTGCTAATGGAGACAGAAGCATTCCGAGCCGTACTGAAGTGAATCGAGCCGTACCGAGGTGTGCTGGGCTAGTGGAAAACAGGCTAGAGTGAACTTGAAGAAAATAAATTTGGCCTGGGTGTTTTTTTGGATACAAATGCTTGCAAATAACACAGCTTCAGAGCCGGGCTGGAAAATGCAACAGAAATGTAGAACCAAGTGTTATCCAGCTGAGGTCCAAATTTTGTAACAATACCACAAAAAATGAATATATTACAAAGCTTTTTTCTCAGGTAGTTCCCAGGCGTTTTGGAACTGTGCCAAATTGTGCCAAATGGCACAGTTTGGAAAACGTCTAACTTTTGAATGCTTCAATGTAGAAGCTTCATTTTGGGCTCGAATGAAAGGTCACACTCAGGACTGTGTCTGTGTGTGTGTGGGGGGGTCGTCCCCCCCACCCCCTCGCTACAGAGGATGGACATCGGCCATCGCTACATCACGGATTAGCCTCATGTGGCGATGTGGGACAGCAGCGCAGTCACCGCGGCTCCCCCCCCCCCCCTCGCTACAGAAGAATAGCGGGGGTGGGGGCGGCGTTCACGGTCTGGGCGCGGCGAACAACCCCTTGTACCACGGCGCACGAACTTTAGACTTCGTGCGCCGCACAGTTGTAATTTGCCGATCGGTCAAAAGTCATTTTGAATTACAATTTTCAGGGATAAAGAATAATATAGCTTATAACACCTTACCTCTTCACAGCAGTGTCCTGGTGAACTTCTCTTCCTCATTGTCAGACGAACGCGACGCTGGTCCACTCGTGGTTCTGGTCTCGCGACCCGATCAAAACATAATTCCATTATTGCGGTTTTGTGCTTCCATGATTGCGGGTTTTGGCGAACGATTTTTCAAAACAAATAACAGTAGTAATTAAAAAAAGACTGGTGAACACGTGTGTGTCACTCAGCCTTCGTCGTCAGCCTCCTTCGGTCTATGATGACCATGGAAGAAATCATAACGTCTACTCTGCTGGAACAAAAACAAAATAGGCACCGCCTGTGGCCGAACATGCCGATGCGCGAATGGCACTCCCTGTCACACAGGTTGCATTTGTGGGTGGTCTTCGTGCTGCTGGGTCTGTGGGGTTCTTCCTGCGGGTCCTTTTTTGATCTGCTGCAGCAGTCTCTCTTCACCCAGCCTTAAAAAAAAACAGCTCGCGAACTTCTCTGCTTCAATTGGCTCACTGCATTCACAGCCTTGGTAGGTGGGTCCTTCTTGCTAGGTTTTCAGTCATTGGTTCTTCAAGGTTTCAGAAACCCAATTCAAGGCTCTTATTAGTCAAATGAGAGGTCAATCAGATGAACTAATCTGTTTGCGGCCGTGTCTGCAGCTTTTATTTTCAGTGCGTGCTTGGATGCCATCACCATCTCCATCATGCGTCCTAGAGCACACGAGGGCGCTCTCGTGTGCCCTCGTGCGCTCTAGGACGCAGAGACTTGCCCGCCCGCGGTACAACGGAGTGCAAGTGGTTAATTCACTGCTAATTGTACATTATCTGTCTTTACTAATTTGTTTTTCTTTCTAATTGCAATTATACTTCTAATTGCAACTGTACCACCCCCTTTGCTACATGGGAATCCCCATGTAGCAGAGGCCTGCTGAAACAGTGTATCATGTGATAAGTGTTTTTGTTAGGGGAAGGAGTTGCTGCGTGAGTTCCTGTGCGACCTTGTGCAGCTGTTTTTTGTGGACAAGTGTTTTCCTTAGAGATTCAGTCTGTGCCATTAATGTGTGTGGCACATTTAAGGTAAGATAAGCCTTTATTAGTCCCACAATGGGGAAATTCCAGGATTGCAACAGCACAGGGATAGCAACACTCAGAGCAATGACTTAGAAGATAAGAAAATAAGAGCAGTGAATATACGTATCAGAATCAGAATCAGAATCAGCTTTATTGGCCAAGTATGCACAACACATACAAGGAATTTGACTTTGGCTAAAAACTTGCTCTCGTTGCTCAGGTGAAGGATTTAAATAAGGATTCAATGACAACCAGAGTATGTACAGTAAATTACAGTCTGTCCACGTTTCTATAAAAGGATGCAAATATATACAGGAATATATGCAGTTATTTACTCGGACTAACCACACTTTGCAGAAATATATGAAAAAATATACAATCACACAGTATTTCAATGTGGACTCAGATTCAGTGATATAATGTGAATGAAGTAAAAAGCAGTGTGAGAGTTATGTGCAATGTAATAATGGATGAAAAGTCATGAGTACAGCAACAGGTAGGACTAGGTGAATGTTAGGAGTTCATCAGAGTGATGGCTTGAGGAAAGAAACTGTTCCTGTGACGGGTGGTTTTGACCTTCAGTGATCTGTAACGACGACCAGAAGATAGAAGTTCAAACAGTTTGTGGCCGGGGTGTGATGGGTCAGCACAGATGTTTCCCGCCCGTTTCCTGGTTATGGACCGATATAAGTTCTCAATGGAGGGTAGGTCGGTACCAATGATCCTCTCCGCAGACTTAATGATCCGCTGCAGTCTGGTCTTGTCCTGTTTAGTGGCAGATCCAAACCAGACAGTGATGGAAAAGCAGAGGACAGATTGGATGATGGCGGTGTAGAAGACAACCAGCAGCTCCTGTGGCAAATCAAACTTCTTGAGCTGACGCAGAAAAAACAACCTCTGCTGGGCCTTTTTCCGGACAGTGTCAATATGGGAGGACCACTTCAGGTTCCGGGAGATTGTGGTACCCAGAAACTTGAAGGAGTCCACAGTGGACACTGTGCTGTTGAGGATGGTGAGTGGGGGGAATGAAGGGAGGTGTCGCCTGAAATCCACAGTCATCTCCACCGTTTTGGCTGGGTTAAGTTCAAGATGGTTCTGGCTGCACCAGAGGATCAGCTGCTCCACCTCCCGCCTGTATGCAGACTCATCATCATCCCGGATCAAACCGATGACTGTGGTGTCGTCCGCAAACTTCAGGAGCTTCACCGAAGGGTCCTCTGAGGTGCAGTCGTTGGAGTAGAGGGAGAAGAGCAGTGGGGAAAGGACACATCCTTGGGGGGCGCCAGTACTAATTTTTCGGGAGCTGGATGTAAATCTCCCTAGCTTCACCTGTTTCCATCTGTCAGTCAGAAAGCTGGAGATCCACTGGCAGGTGGAGGGGGGCACCTTGAGCTGGAGGAGTTTCTGATGAAGAATGCCTGGGATGATGGTGTTGAACGCTGAGCTGAAGTCGACAAACAGGATCCTGGCGTACGTCCCTGGGGAGTCGAGGTGTTGCAGGATGTAATGTAGTCCCATATTCACTGCATCATCCACTGACCTGTTTGACCGGTAGGCAAACTGCAGTGGGTCCATCAGGGGGCCTGTGATGACCTTCAGGTGGTTCAGCACCAATCTCTCCAAGGATTTCATGACCACAGAGGTCAGGGCAACAGGTCTGTAGTCGTTTAATCCTGTAATAGAGGGTTTCTTGGGAACTGGAATGATGATGGAGCGTTTGAAGCAGGAAGGCACTTCACGCAGCTCCAGTGATCTGTTAAAGATCCGGGTGAAGATGGGGGCCAACTCGTTGGAGCAGACTCTCAGGCAGGACGGAGACACACCATCAGGTCCTGCAGCCTTCTTGATCTTTTGTCTCTGAAAGACCCGGCGCACCTCCTCTTCACAGATCATTAGTGCTGGTGGGAGGTCAGAGTGGAGGAGGGATGGAGTTCCTGGGGCTGCAGATAATCCTTTTGTGTGGGTGGGAGGTGAGAACTGTAGGTTCTTTTCAAACCTGCAGTAAAAGCTGTTTAGGTCATTAGCCAGCTGGAGGTTTTCCGCAGGGTGGGGGGATGGTCTCCTGTAGTTGGTGATATTCCGTAGGCCTCTCCAGACAGAAGCAGAGTTGTTAGCTGAGAAGTTTTTTTGTAACTTCACACTGTAGCTCCTCTTAGCAAGCCTGGTCTCCTTCGTCAGCATGTTTCTGGCCCGCTTGTACAGAGTCCAGTCACCAGTCCTGTAGGCCTCCTCCTTGGTCTGACGTAGCTGCTTCAGTTTAGGAATGAACCAGGGTTTATTGTTGTTGTATATGCAGAAGGTCTTGGTCTGCACACACATGTCCTCGCAGAAACAGGTGTATGACGTCACAGTGTCAGTGAGTTCATTTAGGTTAATGGCTGCAGCTTCAAAAACACTCCAATCTGTGCAGTCAAAGCAGGCTTGTAACTTCAGCTTTGATTCCTCAGTCCATTTCTTCACAGTCCTTACAACAGGCTTGGAAGTTTTTAGTTTCTGTCTGTATGTTGGAATAAGATGGAGCAGGCAGTGGTCAGAAAAACCCAGAGCTGCACGGGGGACGGCATGATAGGCATTTCTTAAAACTGTGTAACAGTGGTCAAGTGTATTTGTGTCCCTGGTGGGACATTTAATATGCTGTCTGTATTTAGGAAGCTCATTTGTGAGATTAGCTCTATTGAAATCACCCAGAATGATAAGCAGAGAGTCTGGATGTTTTTCCTCCACCTCTGCTATCTGGTCAGCGAGGAGCTGCAGTGCCTCCGTTGTACAAGCAGCAGGCGAGATATAAATTCCGACCAGAATAAATGAGGAGAACTCTCGCGGTGAATAAAAGGGTTTACAGTTTATGAACAGTGACTCTAGGTTAGGGCTACAAAACTTCTTCAACACTGTGACATCAGTACACCAACCTTCGTTTATGTAGAAGCAGATTCCACCACCCTTAGTCTTTCCAGAAAATTCTCGGCTGCGATCAGCGCGAAACAGTTGAAATCCGTCCAGACGCACCGCGCTGTCCGGGATGTGTTCACTCAGCCAGGACTCCGTGAAACAAAGGGCGCCAGATCTGCTAAAATCCCGGTTTTTGTGAGTCAGGAGCAGCAGTTCATCCATTTTGTTCGCCAAACTGCGGATATTTGCCAGATGGATCGATGGGAGCGGCGTGCGAAATCCTCGTTTCTTCAGCCTGACTAGTGCACCGGCACGTTTACCACGCCGCCTTCGTTTCCGGCCAGCGCCAATAGCCGCTGCTCCCACAGCTAAGATGGACTGAAAAAACTTCAGATCAGCAGCAGTAACTGGCGGAGAAGTTGCATTGGGAGGTAGTCTGAATGAAAGTAGTTCCTCCCTTGAATAGGTGATTCGGACAGAAGAGCAGAAGTCCAAAAAAACACACAAAATTATCAAAAACATCAGAGAGCAGAAGCCAGTGGCTGCCATCCGCGGCGCCATCTTGGATTATATGTACACATTCATACACATATATGTACAAATACATAAATATATATACACAGTGCGGAGCATTCTAGCTAGATGGACTTAACAGCATAACCGTCTATTTAGTTACTCTACATGGTATGAATAAGTACCCATCATATTATCACCCTCCATAGCGACTGATATTGTCCTAGTTGTATACTGGAGGGGACCATTTGTGCAAGTCTGTTGCGTCTTTTGCATTCAATACTATTAGGTTGTCACGTTTTTTTGCTATCTCTGCAAGCAGCCCTGCTTTGGTGATACAGTCTGACAGCCGTAGGTAGGAAGGACCTGCGAAACCTCTCGGTCGCGCATCTAGGATGATGTAGTCTACTGCTAAATGAGCTCCTCAGTGCGTTCAGTATGTCCTGCATTGGGTGGGACTCGGACTCCAGCAGAGATGACAGTTTAGCCACCATCCTTCTCTCTCCTATCTCCTCCACTGGGTCAAGGCGCTGCCCCAGGACAGAGGTAGCTTTCTAATCGTTTCTTCAGTCTCTTCCTATCGGCTGCTGTAATGCTGTTGCCACAGCAGACCACTCCAAAAGTGATGGCTGATGCCACCACCGTGTCGTAGAATGTCTTCAAGAGCACCCCTTGTACACCAAAAGACCTGAGCCTCCTCAGTAGGAACAGCCTGCACTGTCCCTTCTTGTAGAGTGCGTCGGTATTGTGTGACCGGTCTAGTTTATTGTTCAGATGAACACCCAGGTACTTGTAGGATGTCACCATCTCAATGTCTGTTCCCTGGTGCTGTGAGGGGTTGTCCTTGCCTGCGGCAGTCCACCACCAGCTCCTTAGTTTCCCTCGCGTTGATCTGGAGGCAGTTCCAATGGCACCAGTTCACGAAGTCCTGGATAAGTCCTCTGTACTCAGCTTTCTCTCTGTTGGAGATGAGGCTGACGATCGCAGAGTCGTCAGAGAACATTTACATATGGTTAATTTATATTAAAGTTTTATTTTATACGTTTATCGATGGTACTGACTATATGTTCATATTGTGAGTGTTTTCCCTTGACCTAATTTACAGATTTCAGTTAGAGCAATTAACCTAGCTGTATGTGCAGATTTAGTGTGATTCAGCATTTATTATAATCAATTCTGCAATTGCCATCAGGCCTACATGTACTTTTCCTGTTGACCACAGGCAATTGTGAATTTATGAAAGTGCATGTTTCACTCCTGTTAATGAAAAAGTGGACATATTGCTTAATTGGGATGGGGACTTCATTCTGCACAAGGAGTGCTTTATTATTTTTCTTTCTAAATTTCGATCTGGCCTGCAGTCACTGCGCCTGGCTCGGCCGAAAACCAAGCACCGCGAGTACAGTGCCTTAGCACATCAAAATCATACAGTACAAGTATTCTTTATTCCTGTCACCTTTATGAAATGTGATACTGTCATACCATTCTCAGGTATGAAGTTGTATTGAAATTTCTCGGACCTGCAATGTCACTTCAAATCAAATCAAACTTTATTGTCATATTGCTGTACATACAACTGTAGTGCAGGCAAGACGAAATTGCGTTTCTCTCGGCATCCATATAAGAAGCAGCATGATTAAGACACACTCCCACATAGCTCCCACCCCCCCATCCATTCACACATCCCTGAGACATACTTGGGGAAAAAGAATAACTAACTATAATATACAAAATGTCCATAGGTGCAGTAGTGTGTATGTGAGATTCCGGGTCAGCTGTTCAGCATCCTGACAGCTTGTGGGAGGAAGCTGTTGATCAGTCTGGTGGTTCTGCCTCTGATGCTCCGGAATCGTTTACCAGATGGAAGAAGTTCAAAGTGTTTATGCAGAGGGTGAGAACGGTCCTTGACAATGTTCAGTGCCCTGCTCCTACAACGGTTCTGAAAAAGTTCTTGGACAGAGGGGAGGGAGACTCCAATTACCCTCTCCGCCCCTTTGACTATCCTCTGCAGGGCTTTTTTGTCCGACATACTGCAGCTGGAGTACCATGTAGCAATGCAGTACGTCAGAACACTCTCCACCACACCTCTGTAGAAGGTCCTGAGGATGCAGATGGGGAGAGAGGCCTGTTTGAGGCGGAAGTATGCGGTGTTTCCACTTCAGGGAAACACCGCATTTTTAGAGTCAAAGTCAGGTAAATTGAGCTTCTTATGTCATTGTTAGTGTCATTTGTTTTACTTACCTTCGGGTTTGCTTGTCACATGTTGTGGTCAGCCCGTGAAGTCCCCCCCCCCCCATCCCGCCGCTGCCCTGCGCCAATGGCCCTGATGTCCAAATTGATGACGTCATGTTCCCCTTGCTGCAGCCAGCCCGTCCCACACCTCTCTCTGCCCCCCTCCACCACAGGGATCCAGTGTCGGTGCCACCCTGAAAAACAGAATGGGGGAAGCTCTCAGGTCCCCCCCCCCCGCTTCAGTAAACACACAAAAAGGAGTTTAACTGTGCTTTTATAAATTTTCCGAGTGTTACCATTGTAGTCATTCAACCTTTCCTTTTAATTTTTAACAGTGCTTATTCTAATGCTGGTAAGATTTTATTCATTAAAGGAAAAAAAATTCACAGAATATAAATTCTTTAAATGGGAAACTCAGAAAGGGAACTCAGAAATCTCAGGTCTGAGTTAAAATTTTAAGCATTATCGTATTTAAAGAGTAACATGAACTTGTTTTCTTTGCATTATTTGATCCAAAAACTCATCAAAAGCAACATCTTTGTTTTCTATTAAACTAAATACTAATAACTAAATACCATAAATGATATTTTTGACTTTGAATTTTGGTTATTTTTTCAGTAGGTTAGAGAAAAAACGAAATGGTTCTTTTTACTCATACACTGTCTATTATAATGTCAACTTTAACACAGTCTGTCATTTATTTAAATTTACAAGACAGTAAACTGACCAATTTATCATTTTAATACCAACAGAATCAAATCTAGTCAGAGAGCCAAACAATGGAACTCTCCCCCCCCCCCCCATTTGTTCAGAGCTTTGCTGTCTTGTCATGAACAGCAAAATGATAGAAAGTTTTAAAATCCCAGTCATTCATTAAGAGTGACTTTTCTATTTTAAAAAAGAACAATAACATGGTAAAGAAACATTAAAACATCTGCTTGATCATTAGCAGCCTCAGTTAAATCATACTGTATGTATAAACAACATCTTCATCACTACCTCGTTTGTGCTTTCAATCATCTCATATAAGCTGTATTTAAAGCTTAAATCACTGAGTATTATTTAGTGACAGCATCATTCCATAATCTTCAGTATAATTTGTCACATTGATGATGATTGCAGAGATGGATATGTGTACACTTTTACTTAACTCTTTGGCATCCAGCATAGCCGCTGTGGACAGGAGGGGTGGATGCGGGCAGAGGCGGGGTGATGTTAGTTGCTGGAATCCTGGGGCAGGGCCATGGCTTAGCAGCAGAAGAGCACGGAGGAGGAGGATGAGGAGAGACCAAAGTGCCCCCGTCCTCACACCAGACCATGCAGGGAAGCGGAGATACATATATTAGTCCGGTCTGTTCCTCTTACTATGGGTAATTTATCAACAAGCCTTTGCCTCACCGTCAGTCCGTCGTCCTTTTTCCCTGTGAAGTTCACTGTTGCCCCTCGATTTGAGAGATGATGCAACTGTGAGCTAATAAAAAATTGCACTGACACTTCAAAAAATAAAATAGCCCAATGCTGTTTATCTGCCCTCAGGCATCCCCAAAAGATAAAAAGTGAAAAACCAAAACTTCCCTGCCCTGCTAGCAGGCAATTTAACCCAAAATAAGGAGAAAAAAAAAATCTGGCAATTGAGAACGTTGGCTCAAAAGTAAGAGAATATTTGCCAATAGCCCAACATGAGATTGCCCAGCAAAAACCCACATAAAGTTGAAAACAAAAGAAATTACTGTCAAAGCTCCCTTGAAATAAAAACAAGCTTTGCAAAAAAATACCATTTTTTCCCCCTTTTCTCCTTCACTCAGATCAGCCGGAAAACAGCAGTTTTCAAACGCATAAGCTGCCAACACACACACACACACACACAGGGAGAGGCAGCTCTCTCTCACTCTCTGACTCAGCCCAAGGTCACTCTTGGAAAGATGCGCTCACACACACAGTTGCAAGCTTCAGATTAACACACACACACGTTAGTAAAACAGTCTGGAAATCACTTAAAACAAGCTGATATAGCAACCCATAGTTGGAAAAAACTCCCAAAGTACAAATCTGGCAACCACACGTTCTCATGTCAACCTTTCTTCCACCGCTGTAAGAACACAATTCATTTTCACCCCAAAATTATAACTTGCAAACTCCCATACACTGATTCACCACTTTATACACAATTTTATCATTACCCTGTAAAACAGTGATGACATAACTCTTTTTACACTTCACAATGATGAGAAAAAACCACCAGTCTCAAACCTCCACAGCACCTGTTTCTTCTGCCCTTCCACGGAATCTCTTGTCTTTTCTCTTGCCAGGACAAACCGTAAAACACAGAACAACCAAACAAAACTATAGTAATTTTTAAACCAGTGCCATTTTAAAGGTTAACCCTCCTTAAACTGGTTCACTTCGATCAGTGCTCACTACATTGTTATTGGAGACTCTTACACTGATCCAATCAATGCTCACTACGATGTTATTAGAGATTCTTACATTGATTTTTCTGCACGTTAACAATACCTGGTCCACTTCGTGCGATATAATACATATTATTTTTTGCGGCCTTTAACCTGGACCACCGAGCCTCTATCTCATCGAACCGAACTCTTTCGGGCTGCGCCAAAAAGAAAACGTTCAGACTTTGCGGCATCAAACGTTCAGTTTCACATACATAAACATGCGTGTATTTAACCCCACTGGGACTCAAACCCAGTGTCAATCCGTACATAAATGTACTCACACTTGTCCCGCCTGTAGGATAGACCCGTCAACCAATCCGCTCCAGCGTCCCTGGTCTGGATGCCTCACTGAAGCCAAAAGCGAGACTTTGGGCTCGGCACCAGAGGACTTTCTTTAAGCTATGCACCTGCTGAGATTGGGCAGAGGTGCCGGAAGCAGGACAGGGTTATCTGGGTCCCTGTTTGGGTGCCAAAATGTTAGATTAATTTGCATTAAAATCAGTCTGAGTCAAAAAACCAGGCAGGATGAAAAGTTGTGAGTAGATTTATTCTTTTGGCAAGGAGCATGACAAGAGATGGCCCCAGGACCCATTCACTCATCATCCTAAATAGATCATCCAATTCTCAGTCCTTTATAGCTCCAAATGTTGATGCAAGAGAGGGAGAGAATGTCCTTGGAGCTTCTTGGAGACAAACGGGATGTCTTTAATCTAATCTAAGAACCCACACACTCCTCAGTCACACAGGAACGTACACAACAAGCCTAAAAAAAGTTGGACCAGCTGCTTCATCAGTATTTCTGATGACTTGTATCTCATACACACTGATCCTGGGTCAAACTGAAGGCCACATGAATCACAT
Source organism: Pholidichthys leucotaenia (assembly GCA_020510985.1). Classification (NCBI taxonomy): domain Eukaryota; kingdom Metazoa; phylum Chordata; class Actinopteri; order Cichliformes; family Pholidichthyidae; genus Pholidichthys; species Pholidichthys leucotaenia. The sequence continues at coordinate 48,921,865 of CM035841.1, forward strand.
ATTCAAAAATGGAAAACTCACAAGTGTACCAGACATGGAAGGATAAAAAGACTAATATGGAACAATAACATGGTATTTTTCTTTAAGGAATTTCAGTGTCTCTTTCCTTTGTTCATCAGTTCACAATGCACTTTTGTTTACCATTTTAATGGATTATTCACATGTTCAAAATAAAGTATTCAATGTATTGAGCTACTAAAACACACAAATGCAGGAAATGGCATCTACTCCACTTAATTTTTATGATGGTGCAAGTTAGGTTAATTGGCATCAAAACTGGGGATTCTAAATTGTCCTTAGGTATGACTGTGAGAGTGACTGGTTGTCTGTCTGTTTGTGTTGGCCCTGGCCTGGACTGGCGATCTGTCCAGGGTGTACCCTGCCTCTCGCCCAAAGATGCTGGGATAGGCTCCAGCCCCCCCACCCACCCACCCCGCGACCCGAAAAGGATTAAGCGGAAGAAGATGGAGGATGGATGGATGGCGGGGAGGACACTCCAGACCCTGACAACAATGCCCCCCTCCCCCATCAAAAATGCTCATGATGCCCATGCATCCAGCACATTAAACATTACAGGTCTGAGGGTCCAAAGAAGAGTGAACGAGTGAACAAGAAACTGATCTGATAGACTTTCACAAAATTTATATTTACATTAAAGTTTCAGAAATTGAAAGAACAATTCATTCACACAAAAGACTTAATTCTGAAAATAAAGATCTACACGTTACTGGACTACAGCGCTTAAACTGTGAGTTCTCATGTGAGAAACCAAAACACTGAATGAAGCATTTCTCACATATTTTAGAAGACTACAGCTTCTGCCTTGTGTGAATTCTTATGTCATTTCAATCCACTACATCGATTAAAACTTTGCCCACACGTTTCACAAGAAAATGGCTTCTCACCTGTGTGAATTCTCACGTGTCGTTTCAATCCTCTACATCATTTAAATCTTTGCCAACACATTTCACAAGAAAATGGCTTCTCACTGTTTTATTTATTTGCATCTCATTTCATTACAAGTGCAATGGGCCCCAACCAGGGGTCTATGGTTACACTTTAAATCAAAAAGCTTTGTATCCGAGGGCTCTCTTCAACACGGAGACTGCTCCTCTGATTGCTGAGATCTGTATTTCACAGATGCTAGGGCAGCCGGGGATCGCCTGTAGATATTTTTTCAGGGTCTTCTTCACCATCCCAGTTGCTCCCATCACCACAGGTATAATATCTGCTTCCTGCAGTTTCCAGATGCTCCTTAGGTCGTTTTTGAGGTCTTGATATTTTGTTATTTTTTCTCTTTCTGCTCTGTTGAGGCCGTAGTCGTTTGGAATGGTTACATCTATTAATTGGGCAGTTTTGTCCTTTTTGTCCAAGATAATGTCCAGTTTTATTGCTCCTCCTTCAATGTGTCTTCCAGTTGGGATTTCCTTGTCATAAAAGATGGTAATATCTCCGCTGGGGCTGACTGGCTCTGGATCGTGCTCCCATACTGGTCCTTTTACTTCTATTTTGAATTCTTTGCATATTTTCCAGTGTATAGAATGGCAGATCTTGTTGTGGTGAGCAGTGTAGTGTCCATCGGCCACGAGGACCTGGCAGCCGGAGAGTAGGTGACTTGCACTCTCCACTGCTGCATGACAGAATCGACATTTGTCACTCTGTGACAGTCCTGCCATTTTTTTTAAAGCCATTGGTTAGAAATCCCTGGTCTTGTGCTCCCACCACAAGTCTCTCCTTGTCGTACCCCAGATCTCCGTTCCTGCTCCAGTGCAATGTTTATTCCCTATCAATATAATCCCTGCTGAGTTCCTCCTGGAAACGCCCTGCTCACTTATGTTGTTTCCATCTTTCTTTTCTTTCCTCCTGTGTCCTTTTGCTGTATTTTTCAATTCAATTCAATTCAACTTTATTTATATAGCGCCATTTCACAACAGTCATCTCATAGCACTATCAACTGTAGGGGGAACCCCCACAGTTGCAGAAAGACCCCAGCAATCAGGTGATCCCCTGTGAGCAAGCACTTTGTGACGGTGGAGAGGAAAAACTCCCTTTTAACAGGAAGAAACCTCCAGCAGAACCAGGCTCAGGGAGGGGCAGTCATCTGCTGCGACTGGCTGGGGGGTGAGGGGATAGAGAAGAAGAAAAGAACAGACATGTAGAGAGCAAACAGCACGATGGGGACTCAATCTATGGGAGAGAACAAACAAATGTTAATGACCAGCAAAAAAAATATTTCATTGAGAGTGAGAAAAGGAGTGAGGCCCAGTGCATTACTGGAGGTCCCCCGGCTGACTAAACCTATTAGCAGCATAACTAAGGGAGGGTTCAGAAACACATGATCCCTCCCTAATTGTAGGCTATATCAAAAAGGTAGGTTTTAGCCCTATTCTTAAAAACAGAGATCGAGTCTGACTCCCGAATCCAGATTGGCAGCTGATTCCACAGGAGAGGAGCTTGATAACTGAAGGCTCTGCCTCCCATTGTACTTTTGGAGATTCTAGGTATTACAAGTAATCCTGCATTTTGGGAGTGTAGTGCTCTGTTAGGATGATACGGTAGTATCAGATCTTTTAAATAAAAAGGAGCCTGATTGTTTAGAGCTTTGTAAGTAAGAAGAAGGATTTTAAACTTAATTCTAAACTCTATGGGAAGCCAATGAAGGGAGGCCAGAACCGGAGAGATATGATCTCTCTTTCTAGTACCTGTTAAAACTCTTGCTGCAGCATTTTGGATCAGCTGAAGACTTTTTAAAGATGTTTTAGGACAGCCTGATAATAAAGAATTACAATAATCTAATCTCGAGCTAACAAAAGCGTGGATCAGCTTCTCAGCATCACTCTGAGACAAGATGCTCCTAATCTTGGCAATATTACGCAAATGATAGAAGGCAGTCTTAGAAACAAATTTAATGTGTGAATTGAAGGACAAATCCTGACCAAAAATAACTCCAAGGTTCCTCACAGAGCTATTAAGAGAAAGAGTAACTGCATCCAAACTGAAAGTTTGATTTGGAAAGGAATTTCTAAGGTTTTTTGGACCAACAAGAATGACTTCAGTCTTATCTGAATTTAATAGCAGGAAATTACAAGTCATCCAAGTTTTGATTTCCTTAAGACAGGCTTCTAACTTGGCTAATTGATTAGTATCATCTGGCTTCATTGACAGGTATAATTGTGTGTCATCTGCATAACAATGAAAATGTATACAGTGCTTTCTAATAATGTTGCCTAACGGAAGCATATATAAACTAAAAAGAGTAGGGCCTAGAACAGATCCCTGTGGAACTCCATGACTAAGCTTTGAGCTGAAAGAAAACTCATCATTTACATGAACAAACTGGAACCTATCAGATAAATAAGATCTAAACCACTGCAACGAAGTTCCATTAAGTCCAACATAGTGTTCTAATCTATCAAGTAGAATATTATGATCAATAGTATCAAAAGCTGCACTAAGATCTAAAAGGACAAGTACAGAAACGAGTCCATTATCAGATGCAATGAGGAGGTCGTTAGTGACCTTCGCTAAGGCTGTTTCAGTACTATGATGGATTCTAAACCCAGATTGAAACTCTTCAAGTAAACCATTTCCCTGCAGGTGGTCAAATAATTGCGTAGCAACAACTCTTTCTAAGATTTTTGAAATGAAAGGGAGATTAGAGATTGGTCTATAGTTAGCTAAAGCTCCTGGATCTAGCGTTGGCTTTTTGAGTAAGGGTTTAATTACAGCCATTTTAAAAGCCTGCGGTACATGGCCTAAAGTTAATGAAGAATTGATTATATGAAGAATAAAGCTACCAATAAGTGGGAAGACTTCTTTAAATAACCTGGTAGGAATAGGGTCTAAAAGACAAGTTGAAGGTTTGGATGAGTAAACTATTTTGTCTAACTCACAAAGGTCGATTGGAGTAAACTCATCAAGACAGACATCAATAGAAGGAGTTGTAGTAGTTACAGTATTTAAGTTAACTGTGGGAAGAATCTGATTGATTTTATCTCTGATGGATGAAATTTTATTATTGAAAAAGTTCATAAAGTCCTGACTAGTAAGCTCTAAGGGGATGCTAGGATTGACAGAGTCCTGACTCTTTGTCAACCTGGCTACAGTACTGAAAAGAAACCTGGGATTATTCTTGTTCTCTTCTATTAATGCAGAGTAATAACTTGTTCTAGCTTTTCTAAGAGATTTTTTATAAATTAAAAGATGATTTCTCCAAGCTAAATAGATTTCATCTAAATTAGTAGAGCGCCATTTTCTTTCTAATTGACGAGTCTTCTGTTTTAAGCTACGAGTTTCTGTGTTGAACCAAGGAGTTAAAAATCTCTGATTAGACTTTTTCTTTTTTAAGGGGGCCACCAAGTCTAGAGCCTGATGCAGAGAAGCTGAAACACTATCCACCATGTTATCAATTACAGAAGGAGCAAGCTGTCTATAGCTTATTTTCGTTGTGTTGACACATGGCATAGAGGAAACAATCTGCATAAATTTGGAAACAGCATCATCTGAGAGGCATCTACTGTGATAATATTTTTCTTTAGGAGCCAAATAGTCAGAAATAGTAAAATCAAAGGTTAACAGACAATGGTCTGACAGTACAGGGTTATGAGGAGACACTACAAGATTTTCTATTTCTATGCCATATGTCAGAACAAGGTCCAATGTATGGTGGAGGTAATGAGTAGAATTTCCTACTTTCTGAGAAAACCCAATCGAGTCTAATATTGAATTAAAAGCCACATTAAGGCAGTCACTATCTACATCCACATGTATATTAAAGTCCCCTACTATAATTATTCTATCAGATTTCAGCACTAAATCAGCTAAGAAATCAGCAAATTCGGATAAAAATTCTGAATAGGTTGATGGGGGATGATAAACTATGGCAAATAAAATTGGGTTTAACCTGAAATTGCTAAAGTGCCCAACACTGAGGACCAGGCCCTCAAAGGAATTATAACATGTTTTTTGCTTTACATTAACTAGTAATTTGGAATGGTAAATTGATGCTACTCCTCCTCCACGACCAGAACTTCTGGGATTTTGACAGTTTAAATAACCAGAGGGAGTTGATTCATTTAAACCAACATAATCCTCTTGCCCTAACCAAGTCTCTGTAAGGGAAATTAAATCAATCTGATGATCAATTAACAGATCATGGACTAACAGAGACTTGGGAGTTAGAGACCTAATATTTAATAAACCACATTTAATTTTTAAATTATGAGGAGGAACAGAGGCCAAATCATTCAATTTAGAGGCTTTATGTTTAATTTGAGTTTTACCAATATTTTGCTTTATCACTTTGGGACGCTTATACATTATATTTTTATTTACTTTGGAGGGAGCAGACAACGATTCTCTGATGGGGAAGACAGGGGCTAAGCTGAGGGGTGGCGGATGAAGAGGAGCTGCAGAGAGGCGTGTAAGACTGCGACTCTGCTTCCTGGTCCCAACTCTGAGTAGTCACGGTTTTGGAAATTTGGATAAAAAAGATGCCAGATTGTTAGATAAATGAGAAGCACCATCCAAAGTGGGATGAATGCTGTCTCGTCTCATAAGACCAGGTTTTCCCCAAAAAGAGCTCCAATTGTCAATGTAGCCCACGTCATTTTTAGGACACCACACAGACAGCCAGCGGTTCAAGGATGACGAGCGACTAAACATGTCATCACTGGTCAGATTGGGGAGGGGCCCAGAGAATACTACAGTGGCACACATCGTTTTTGCAAACTCACACACCGATTCTATATTAAGTTTCGTGACTTCCGACTGCCGGAGACGGATGTCATTAATGCCGGCGTGAATAACAATTGTGGAGTATTTACATTTACTTTTAGCCAGCATTTTCAAATTTGACTCGATGTCGCCTGCTCTGGCCCCAGGAATACATTGGACTATGGCCGCTGGAGTCTCTAGGTTCACGTTTCTGACTACAGAGTCGCCAATGATCAGGGTTTTTTCCTCAGCGGGTGTGTCGCTGAGCGGGGAAAAACGATTAGAAACGTGAACAGGTTGGTGGTGAACCGGGGCTTTGCGACTAGGCTTCCTTCTCATCGTCACCCACCCAGTCTCCTCGCTGCTGAGGAGAGCCGGGGAACCGTTGACAGTGGGACCTAAGCTAGCTAGCTCCGCTGCAGCTAATGGGCGTCCGTCAAGATTAACTGGCGCAGACGGTGTTTCAATGCAGCGGAGCCGGGATTCCAAATCAGACAACCTCGCCTCGAGCGCCTCAAAAAGACAACATTTATTACATTTACCGTTATCACTAAAAGAGGCAGAGGTGTAGCTAAACATCTGACAGAGAGAGCACACCAGAGGAGGAGAGGAAAGAGAGGTAGTAGCCATAGCTAGTGGCTAGCTAGTGGCTGGAGAGCTGGAGAGCAAACCACACAGGCAGACAGCAAAACAGGAAGTGACGATACGTTACCACAAGGAAGTGACGATCTCACTTCCTTGTTCCTCTTTCTTTTCTTTCCTCCTGTGTCCTTTTGCTGTATTTTTCCCTCGTCTTTCTAGCTATTTTTGTTGCTGGGTTTTGTTGACTGGCTTTTATGTCATCTAACAAATCTCCTGCAAAGGCCTTGGCTTGTTTAGTTATGGATGTGTAATGACTAAGGGTTTCAAGATGTTGGATGACTTTTTCCATTATCTCGTTGTTGGCGCTTTTTCGGTATTGCCCAATGCTTATTATTGTCGTCCTGTAGGTATGGTTTATTTCAATTAGGCCCAGCCCTCCCTCTTTACGGGGCATATACACTACCGTTCAAAAGTTTGGGGTCACCCAGACAATTATTTTGTGTTTTCCATGAAAAGTCACACTTATTTACCACCATGAGTTGTAAAATGAATAGAAAATATAGTCAAGACATTGACAAGGTTAGAAATAATGATTTGTATTTGAAATAATTTTTCCAGATACTCAACCTGCTCAAAGGAAGGTCAGTTTTATAGCTTCTCTAACCAGCTAAACTGTTTTCAGCTGTGCTAACATGATTGCACAAGGGTTTTCTAATCATCCATTAGCCTTCTGACGCAATGAGCAAACACATTGTACCATTAGAACACTGGAGTGATAGTTGCTGGAAATGGGCCTCTATACACCTATGTAGATATTGCACCAAAAACCAGACATTTGCAGCTAGAATAGTCATTTACCACATTAGCAATGTATATTAGATATTAGAGTGTATTTCTGATTAGTTTAAAGTTATCTTCATTGAAAAAAAACAGTGCTTTTCTTTCAAAAATAAGGAAATTTCTAAGTGACCCCAAACTTTTGAACGGTAGTGTATATCCTATCTAAGCATTGATTTCTATATGTTACCTTATGAAGGAAGGGTCAGGGTCTTCCTGGTCTGAACATCCAACTTGTCCAGTTCCCCCTGTGGCCAGTCTATCACCCCAAATCCATATGTGACAACTGGTACTGCCAACTGGTTTATTGCAGTGATTTTATTTTTAGGTGTTAAGTTTGATTTACAGATTTTCTTTTGGCGATGTTGGTATTCTTTTTTGATTATTTCCCCCATTTTCCTGTGTGCAATAGTTGTGTTTTCTTCTATGCCCAGGTATTTATATGCTGATTCCTCTGCCAGGTCTTTGATGTGCTTACTGTCATCTATTTGGATGTTCTGATGCTGTTTTCTTTCCTTTTTTTATTGTACATTTTGCGCATTTGTCAAGTCCAAATTCCATGCAGATGTCTTTTGAGAACATGTGAACGGTATTGACAAGTTGATTCAGTTTCTGTTCAGATTCTGCGTAGAGCTTGAGGTCGTCCATGTAGAGCAGATGATTCCCTCTCTTGTTCCCTTTTCTTGTTCTACCTTTGCTTAAATCATACCCGATGTCAAGGTCTGATAAGAATTTGCTTAAGGGGTCAATATACAGACAGAAGAGCAATGGCGAGAGGCTGTCCCCCTGGAATATCCCTAGCTGGATCCTGATGTCTGGGATTGTTATTTGCCCTTCTTTATGGTTAAGTGTAATTGTGGTTTTTCACTTAGCCATCTGGACCTCCAGAAAGTTTTAACCTCTGGGTTGATGTTATACAGCTCCAGACAGTGTATTATCCAGGAATGGGGGATGCTGTCGAATGCCTTTTTATAATCTATCCACGCCATGCTTAAATTTCTCTCACGCCTCTTGCAGTCTTCTCGGATGGTTTTGTTTATGAGCAGTTTTCTTTGGCTCCCAGCTTATTTCGTATGCAATTTTTTTGCTGTGGTTCGAAGTAGTTTTCTGCATCCAAATGTTCATAGATGGCCTCAGTAATGAGTCCTGTCAGCCATTTGTATGTGGTCGGGAGGCAACAGATAGGTCTGTATTTATTGACTTGTTGGGTTTCAGGGCTCTTGGGCAGGAGTATAGTGTTTCCATATGTGAGCCACTCTGGTGGTGCTTCTTCTCTCCTAACCAGTCAGCTAAATGCCTCTGCGTAGTGTTTGTGCAATGCTGTCATCTTTTTGAGCCAGAAGTTTGGTATTTTGTCTATTCCAGGGGACTTGAAGTTGAGACATTTCCTGATTTTTTCTTGAGCAGTTTCTTCTGTGATTTTTAAATCAGGGCATCTGTCGTTTTCCTTTACTTTTATCAGCAATGGTCTGAATCCAGTTATTACTTTTATGTTGTACTGGGTCCTCAAATAGGCTTCACCAGAATGTTTCCAGCTTGATTTTTTTTTAGGAGGTACCTCTACTTCAATGGTTTCATCATTAAGCCTCCTGTAGACTTGTTTTGGGTTCTCTGCAAATAATTTATTGATCAGTTTTGAGTTCTCTCTCCTTTGCCTGTTTCTAATTTGGGCTGCTTGGGCCTTGACTTGCGCCTGGTGCTCTGCTATTTTTTCTATAATTTGCTCTTTTCTAATGTTACATTTTTTTGGATTCTGTTGATTACTCTCAGTAATTTAGTAGTGCAGTTTTGGTTCTGTATGTAATTAGTCATTTGAGAAATTTCAGCCCTAAATCGATTAATTTTTCCTTGAAGTTTATTATTCCAAATAGGTGTGGAGATTTTTGTTTTGGTTCAACGTTCATTTTTTTCTTTATATTCTGGAGCTAGCTTACTATGCTTATGCCACGCTGCACCGAAGTTTATGCAATTCAGCTCTGTCAGACTGACCCCGAGGTACAAGTTCACTTAGGCCTCTGTTGACCTTTTGCAGTAATAATTTGAATTCTTTATTCTCTTTAAGCTTAATTAATTTAGGACGCTCTTTCATTGTCATTTTTTTTGTTTCTTCTATTTTGTTGGCAAGATCCTCTTCCATTTCTAATTGATCTTGGCTCATTTCTATTTGGGGGTTGATCTGCTTCCTTATTGGTTCCTGGTCTGCACTTCCCCTTGTTGCTTCATCAAGATGTTCTGATTCTGAGCTCGGGGTTGCAGGGGAGTCACCTGGGTGGTCTGGTGGCACCTCTGTAGGTTGTGTTTGAAAAGGTTGTTCCATCAGAGGTTTTTCAGATAGTGGCAGCGGACACTCAATTGGGCAGATATTATTCTGTGCCATTTTTTCTATTTCTGTGTACATGTACTCCAGTTGTTGCTCTGTGAAGTACCTTTGGGTGAAGAAGTTGTGTCTCTGGGCTGTGAGTTTGGCTCGGGGTATGCCAGTTTTATCCAGGCAGTGATGGAAGAAGATTTGTTGCCACTCATTGCATCGTTCCCGCTGGTTGCTGCATTTCATCTTGGCGTACTCAATTGCCCATATTAAAACCCATCTTTCCTCTATGCTCCACTTACTTTGCTTGTATTCTTGTTGTTCAAGTAAGCTGGCATCTTGATAGTCTTTTATTGCTTGGGCTTGAGCTTCATACTTGATCTATTCCATTTCCTCTTGTCCTAGGTATTTTGAGACCTGACAGACAACAGATGTTAATTTGGAAGTGGTGGTGGCTGCTTTCTTTTCTGGTGGTAGCTCGGATTCTCTGATCTTCTCAAATATTTGCTTTTTTCTTCTGCCCCACTTCTCATACCTTGAATAGGCGAAACAGGACAGAATAATTTTCTTCTCCTCAAGGGACCATTTTACAGTTTCTTCTTTCCTTGTATACCTTTTAGTCCTTTTTTGATCTTGTTGGGGCCCAGGCCTAGATCTGTGCTGGTCTGATGGGGATCCCGGCTGAGTGTTTGTGACACTCGAAGATGAAGCTGCACCATCGCTCTCAACAGCCCGCCTGGTGCAAGAATGAGCTGAGGGGACTGTTTTATCCTGGTCAGTACCTTTCCAGCATCTTTTTCCTGTTTTATTCATTTTTCATATTGGGTTCCTCATCGTCCATGGCTTCTTATTGGTTATTCAAAGCTGCCCTCGCCATGATTACTCAATAGTGAGGGGGTGCCCCCATCCGCGACCCGGGGGACGTGCTGGCTAGCCTGAGGGAAAAGGCCAGTCACATGTGAATTCTCATGTGTCGTTTCAAATGACTGTGTTGATTAAATCTCTGCCCACATGTTTCACAAGAAAATGGCTTCTCACCTGTGTGAATTCTCATGTGAGTTTTCAAACTACCACGTTCATTAAATCTCTGCCCACAAGTTTCACAAGAAAATGGCTTCTCACCTGTGTGAATTCTCATGTGAATTTTCAAACTACTATATACAGTAAAACTCTGCCCACATATTTTGCAAGAAAATGGCTTCTCACCTGTGTGAATTCTCATGTGAGTTTTCAAACTATCAAGTCGATTAAAACTCTGCCCACATGTTTCACAAGAAAATGGCTTCTCACCTGTGTGAATTCTCATGTGAGTTTTCAAATGACCACGTTCATTAAATCTCTGCCCACAAGTTTCACAAGAAAATGGCTTCTCACTTGTGTGAATTCTCACGTGAGTTTTCAAATTACCACGTTGATTAAATCTCTGCCCACAAGTTTCACAAGAAAATGGCTTCTCACTTGTGTGAATTCTCATGTGAGTTTTCAAATGAGAACCTTGATTAAAACTCTGCCCACATGTTTCACAAGAAAATGGCTTCTCACCTGTGTGAATTCTCATGTGAGTTTTCAAACTATCAAGTCGATTAAAACTCTGCCCACATGTTTCACAAGAAAATGGCTTCTCACCTGTGTGAATTCTCATGTGAGTTTTCAAATGACAACATTGATTAAAACTCCGCCCACATGTTTCACAAGAAAATGGCTTCTCACCTGTGTGAATTCTCATGTGAGTTTTCAAATTATCAAGTCGATTAAAACTCTGCCCACATGTTTCACAAGAAAATGGCTTCTCACCTGTGTGAATTGTCATGTGAGTTTTCAAACTATCATGTTGATAAAAACTCTGCCCACATGGTTCAGTTTCACTCTTGTCATTGTCCTCATCAGGAGTCACCATGAAGGTATCAGTCTCTTGTTTCAGTCCAAAGTCTTCTTCCTCCTGACTGCTACAGAGTTCTTCTTCTTCCTCTTTAACCTGTGGAGCATCTTGTTCCTCCTGGTCCAGACTGGAGTTCCTCTCCTGGTTACAGAGGTGCTGGACAGTGAGAACCTCCTCCTCCTTATAGTCATGTAGCTGTGGAGCATCTGGAGGGGCAAAGAGACACAGAAAATGCTAGTAATAGAAAAGCACGAAAGAACAAAAACACTGACTCCCACCCTTTGCACTGCAACTTTCAGCTTCTTCCCTCCAGACGGAGGTTTGCTGTCCCAAAAAGTAGAACCCAGCGCTACAAAAACAGCTTTGTCCCTGCTGCTGTCAAAGAGTTGAACAAGCTATAAAAATTATATTGTACATATTTTATATTTACCTATTTTGTAAGATGTGTGCCTGTGTTTGTGTCTATGTTGAATGTAATTAGTGGCTTGTAAATATGGATGTCACCAACTGCAAAACAAATCTATCTACAGGTACAAATAAAGTAACCTGAACAAAAAGTCACCACCTGGTAACCAATAGTTCTTATCCTTGCATGTGATAATTACAGCAGTGATGAATCTGTTTTAAAACAAACAAGTTATTTAGAGGGGACAAAATTATTTTTCCACATGCTAACATGGTTCCCTGAGGTCTAAAAGGGGACACAGGATGAAAACTTTGATGTTGCAGTGTTTCTACAAATGAATTTGTCTATCTGGAGTCACTATCAACAAAAATATTCAAAAAAAAAAAAAACACAAAAAAACCCCGATGCTGCTTTGTTAGGGTCCACCATGATCTCCCTAGGTCTTGTTCAGTGAACATTTCTGATTTGTCACCAGTTGTGATGTGATAGTGAGCCCATGTCCAGAACATCAACAGTAGTATAAAATGTACTACTTATTAGTAATTCTGTTTTATACGTCTCTTCTAGTCGGTCGTACACACAGCACTGTCTAACTTCTGTTTCTGAACATGTCACTATGGTGTTTTTATATACACATAACCACATAGTGCACTGTTTCCTGTTGGAGTTGCTAGCAGGGGCTAATGGCTAACTGGCTAGAGCAGACAATTCCTCCACCTGGTACACTGAACCAAAAGAACAACTCATTTGAAGTGCAAACTATAACTGTATAGTCAAAGAGATTAAATTATTTTTCCACTGGGTTAGATCAGTCAAAGTCAAACACAAACTAGACCAGTACAAGTAGGTCAGATTCATGTAGTTACTGGAAATGTTACTTGAATGTTATTTTAGGACAGTTTCTCAAAGACTCAACCTGAACATTTTCTAACTTTTTACCTGTTTCATTCTCACAGTGAGTCTCTGAGCTCAGAGAGTCGTCATCACTGTTCCTGTCACTTCCTGTTTTCAGTCGTCTCTTCTTTGGTTTGGGTTCTTTTTCTTCTTGACTGGATCCTGAGTCTACATGCCGGCTTCCTTTCTCATCTTGGATCTCAGTTCCAGCAGAGTTGTGAGAGAGGAGCTGCTCACTGTTTGGTTCTGCTTCACTCTGCTGCTTTTCTTCAGAAATAAGAGTTCCCATGAAGGGATCGGCCTCCAGCTTCATTACCAGCTGTTCTCCCTCCTGACTGATGCACAGTTCCTGCTGTTTCTCTTTAACCTGTGGAGCTTCTGGTTCCTCCTGGCTCAGAATAGAGTTCCTCTCCTGGTTCCAGAGCTGCTGTTCAGTCAGAACTTCCTCCTCTTTACATTCAGGTTGCTGTGGGAAATCTGGAGGAAAAAAGACAAAGAAGGGGGAGAAAAAAGTTTCCCTTTACAAATTAATAAACAAATTATCAAATCTAGGATTTAAAAACAAAAAATTGAAAAAAAATTACAAATTTACACATTTAAGACACAACCATGATTGAAAACAGATCCAGAGTTTTCTAAAGTCTCATTCAGACCATTATAGTCCCACATACCTATTCTGTGGATTTTTATCTGGGAGCAGCAGCGCATATTCAGTAGTCTGCTCTGACGATCGATCTCTTCCTCGTACCGGCTGGTGATTTGTTCAACCTCTGTTATTATTTCTTCAGCAGCTTGTTGCTCTCTGGCCAACTCTCTCAGACGCCGACCTGAAAGCATCTTTATGGTTTGTTTACTCCCTCCAGATGTTGTGAAGTGGCTGCTGACGGTCAGAGCTAGCAGGATGAGGCTAGTTCAGTTAGCCTGAAGACCCAATGAAAGTCCCCAGACTCAGAATGTGGATTTCTATGTGGTTCTTTATTCTCTAGCACTCAGCACAGACCATCAATGGCAGGTCTCCACAGATCTACATCAGCTATTTATCCAGGAGGAGAAGAACAGGAGCCGAACCACTGACACCGACCAGCTAAACGTTCTCACCAACCTGTTCCTGCAACAATCAGAGAAGAGAAACATTCTTCATTATAATCCACCTGGCAGGTATAAGAGACACTTTCATTTATGCTTCCTTTTTTCTTTAACTGCTACAGTTTCTATATTAATGCACCTTAAAAAATTAGAATAATGTGAGTATAATTCAATTTTAAAAAAGTTAAAACTTTAAAATTTTCTATATTCATATGAGTGGAAAATAAACCACATGTTCAAAATGATGAGGTTCTTGAAGTCAGCGTCTCTTTATTCAAGTGGTCCACAGAATCTCATGATACAAAGTCATGGAGAGGAGCTCCTTGAACAGAGAGGCACACCAGCATTTAACCCTCATAATGTCTCCTCATTGTCTAACACCTTTTGTCCTCTAGGGCTGCAACTAACAATTATTTTGGTAGTCGACTAACGAATATTTTTTCGATTAGTCAACTAATCGTGATTATTTCCCTCATGTCCGCCAGCTCAGCTTCCTGCTGGCTTCGCTGCTGTTCAGGGCTCTAGGTCATGTTTTACCTAGTGATGGAAAGGCAGGAACCGGTGCTCCAATCTTATCCAGGAAATATCTGGCGAGGCGTGCATCATGACGTATGTGTTGACGTCGGACCATGTGACTGCGTCAGGATGCTGTTCATGATTTTGCACGCACCCAATGGAAATCCCCGTCCCTCACGTTTTGTTTCGTCATGTTTGACTGTGTAAGGGATTTGTCACAGCCAATTTTCAGATGGAGCCAGCACCAAAAACACGGACTTCTCCCATATGGGAACAGTTTGAACTCGTTTCTCCCATCGATGTATTTTTGACAAATAGTGGCTATTTATTGTAACTGAGGCGATGGCTTAGTGGTAATACATCTGTTTTGCAAGTGGGAGACCTGGGTTCGAATCCCAGCTGTGTCGCTCTTTTAATATCTTTTTATTTGCAAGGTGAAGTGTCTCGTGTTTCAAAGAGCTTGGATCGTTATTACGCATCATTATGCTGAGGCACTATTGCTATTGTGCCCTGCATGAGAATAAGGCCAGAGTTGAATATACTGGGACAGTATAAGACTGCTGAAAATGTATTATTTCTTAATAAAAATGGATAAGTAGCACAAGCACACCAAGTAACACGGACACATTCACTGGAGTCACCCCAGTTTTATTATTTCTTTTTTCCCTTATGATCATTGATATTTCTTAAAAGACAGCACATTTATTGAAATTGAAAAATACACATTGTAAAAATCTGCATGCTGTATAGTTTGTCGACTACATGGCCTAGTAGAGCAAATGAAGTTGCACACGAGGCCTTGTCTTTGTGAACCATTTTGATGAAAGGCTCAAGTGTTCAAGAAAGCCTCAACCACTCATGACTAAGTAATAGCTTTGAGATAAAATAACTGTCTTGCATTTGGGAAGTTGGGGTTCAAGTCTGCTTGAACCCCAACTGGGCTGCACGGTGCAACTTGGGCTGCACGGTGGTGCAGTGGTTAGCACCGCGGCAGCACAGTTTACCCTCGGCCGGGGGATCGCGGGGATCGTGGGTTCGATCCCTGCCCCTGGCCAACAGTGATCTGTGTGGAGTCTGCATGTTCTCCCCGTGTTGCGTGGGTTTACTCCGGGATTTCTCCGGTTTCCTCCCACATGCCAAAAACATGCAGGTTAGGGAGTTAAGGGGCGCTTGCGCACGCAGCGACCGGCAGCTGGTGGCTTGTCACCAGACTGCAGAACTAATCTACCTACGGGTACAAAATAAGTCCAAAAAAACAAAACAAAAAAAAAAGTCCCAGCTGGGTTGTTCTAATAATTGATTTTTATTTGCACAGTGAAGTGTCTGTTGGGTTTCAAAGAGCTTGGATACAACAATAACACATCATTATGCTGAGGCACTATCTTGCCCTGCATGACAATAAGGACAGAGACAAATGTGCTGAGAAAGACAGTATGACTGTTGAAAATTTATTATTTCTTAAAAAAAAAAAATGGCTAAGTAGCACAAGTACATTCACTGTAGTCACCTCAGTTTTATTATTTTTCTGCCTTACGACCACTGATATTTCTTAAAAGACAGCACTTCGGGACTTCCGGGAAGATGGCGGAGAGACATAATGCTTAAACAGAGAGCTCTCCCTAGTCGGATTAAAAATCATTGGTAAATGGCCAACTCGACAAACGGATCAATAAACCAAGGGATGAAAACACGAAGGAGCCGGGCACACGGACAAAAGCAGGGTAAAATTAAAGAATTCCTCTTCAACAACGCAGGAGAAATCGTTGAACACGAGGCCCAAAAAAAATGAGGTGACTGCAGCAGGGAAAATGGAGGACGCCAAATTCGATACCATGAACACTGGCATCGCCAATTTAGGTAAAGAGTTAAAAGACTTCAAGCGACAACTCCAACAGGATTTAGCGGCTCTTAAGGAGGAGCTGAAAAAAGAGATGAAGGAGGAAATTATGGGCCTCCGAAGAGAAATGGAGCGCAAGCTAACAGAAAACATGGAGGAGCTGCGCTCTCAACGGGCGTGTATGACAGAAGCACAGGCCCGAATATCGGAGTTGGAAGACTGGAAGAGCGAGGCAAGCGAACAGCTGCAGACCCTGACGGTGCAAACACAGAGGATGCAGGAAAAAATAACCGACCTGGAGAGCAGGTCCAGACGGAGCAATATACGCATCTTCGGGATCCCGGAGGGCATTGAAGGCAACTCGATGACGAAATGCATGGATCAGTCCATAAAAAAAGAGCTTGAGCTGCCCGGTGAAGCGGATCTGCAGATTCAACGAGCGCACAGAGCCTCAGCACAGAACCCGAAGCCAAACTCTCCACCCAGGACAGTTGTGGTAAACTTTCTGAAATATGACATAAAGGAAAGAATCCTGACACAAGCGTGGAAAAAAAAGATACGAATCGGCGACAAACAGATATTCTTTGATCATGACTACCCAACAGAAATTGTGCAGCAGCGGAAGAAATATGCCAACATTAAAAAAACGCTGAAAGAGAAAAAAATTAGATTCCAAACGCCGCTAATAAAGATGAGGATTCATTGGGAGGACGGCGTAAAAACCTACAACACGGCCAGATAGGCAGCGCGGGACATGATGGAGCGAGGCTTTGTGGTGAGCGTACCCGAGGAAGGAGCTGAAGCAGCGGCGGCAATGAACGCATCACGACAGCCGGAGTGGAGACAAGTGAGCGGCAGAAGACGGGGGAGAGACGTGGAGCAGCGGGCCCAGGAAAAACTGCAAGGCTTTCAACTGAAAGCCTAGATCATAAAGATTAAGAAAGGCACAGAAGAAATGAAGGCCAAGAAGACAAGGTAAAAGAGAAACAAACGGCTAGGAGAGGTTTAAGTGATTTTTGTTGGACATTTCTAGACAAATGACTATTACTTGGATAGTAAATACAGGTCTAGGGAGGGCCCCTCACTCGGTGAGGACATTCCCTCCACCCACCAACAGGGAGCAGTGGGCAGAAGAAAGGCCCAAAGTACGGAGGTCGAGATTTGTTAATGTGTTTTTATATAAATATGTGTTATTTTTGTTGTTAAAGGGGCTAGGAGCACAAGTTAAAAAAACGGAAAAACGATGACTTCCGGTCTGGACGCCATGGTGATAGCAACTTAACGCTGAAACTCCCAGACCCAATCCAAGGAAAACACCTTCAAAATCCGAATTAACGGATTTTTGGAAGAATAAAAATCAAAAGACAAAAACACCATGCCTAACCAAAAGCAGAAGAAACTGACATTCCCCAGGTCAGGACGCGCAGCGGCCACAGAATCTGAACCGGAGGACCTCCGTTCAGACGACGAGGAGCTGGACCTAGCTAGCAAAAAGGTTAGCTTGAAATCGCTATTTGATGAATTACGACGATTTCGGGCCGAATTTCATGAATTCAGAAAGGAATTAAAAAGGACGAACAGCAGAATGGACCAGGCCGAAAACCGAATCTTGGAAGCTGAAGAAAGAATAAAAGTGCTTGAAGATTCTATGCTGGATTTACACAAAAAACAGTCAAGGCTGGAGGCTAAGCTAACCGACCAAGAAGGAAGACAGACGAGACAACATCAGAATTGACGGTCTGAAAGAAGGAGCTGAAGATAGTTTCAACACAATGGCGGAATGCGTGGAATCCTTTTTGAGAGAGAAGTTGGATATTCCACAAACCACCGATTTGAAGATAGAAAAGGCCCATCGTACATTAGCCGCAAAGCCAGCGGCAGAAGCGCCCCCACGTTCGGTGGTGGTAAGATTCTCCGATTTCAAAATAAAACAAGAGGTTGTAAGACGGGCTTGGCAGAAAAAAGGATTTATGCATCAAGAAAGAAAAGTCTTCGTAGAGCATGATTACGCCCCGGAGATTCTTAAAAAGCGACGGGAATATAACAACGCCAAAAAGGTTCTACGGGAACAGAATCTACGCTTTCAGACGCCATTTCCTGCGAAGTTAAGGGTCTTTTACGGTGAAGAGTCATGTCTCTATAATTCGACGGAAGAAGCAACAATTGACATGGCGAGAAGAGGGCTCCCGGTATCGGTGTTTAAACCCGCAGCGAATCTGAGCGAGAAGATCAGAGCTCAAACGTAGTCCACTCAGAGACCTTCAAAATCCATGGGCCAGCAGCGGGAAACCCAGCCCCAGAGCTACAAAGATAAGCTTTCAAGTTCCAGGAAGGAATGGTGACCTTTTTGGTTTTTTTTCTTTTCAGTCATTCTGCACTTCCATCCCCCCTCCTACAAGGTAACAAACATTAAAGGAGATGCAGAATCAGCATGTGGTAAAACCTTTCATGGAGCAGTTATAGCATTAGAAACAAATGTCTTCTTAATTTAAAGGGAAAAAAAAATCTTGTTAAAATAGAAATGTAACAATGACCCACATGTTCCCTCCACACTAACAAATACTGTATTAGAGTGAATGTTTGCTGTGATGGGGGTGGGAGGGTGCACACAATCTCATAGGGTATAGGCTGATGAGATAAAAGTGATCAATATAACCATATAACAGTAATCTGTGTGATTTAAAATATGTGTGTGATCAATATAACCACATAGTAGTAGGTTGTGTGCTTCAAAATATATGTGTGTGTTCAATATAATCATATAACAGTTATTTGTGTGACTCAAAATGTTTGTATTCTGCTTATATCTAGGTAAAATAACCAATATACCATAATGGAAAATATATTGCCAAGTGTGTGGTTCACTCTCTGCAAAATAGTGGACCTTTGTCTCAGCAGAAAGGATAACAAACGCCTGGGATTTACGGAAAGGAGGCACAGTTGCGATAAGGAATGGCTGAGCTTGGCCTACGCTGACCTGGGAGGTGAAAGTGACCTTCATGTGGATACATTCGGCGCCAGGAACGGATCCTCCTTGGACCAGACACCTGGACTGTTCACTCATTAAATGCATGCTTTGTTCTTTGTTCATGTGTGTACAAATATTCCGGGTCAGGGCTAGCATAGTTAGTCAGACTTCATGAACTGACACGATCTGTTGCTGTCAGGGAGAGAATGTTTGACCCGGCGCTGTAACCTACTATATTCAACTTGCTTACTTAATAAATACATGTTCCAAGTAAACTCAATCTCTTCCTTGAAAAACGAATCTGGGTAAAACATCTACACACATAGATAAGCTTTTAAAGAGTAGACTTAGATGGTTTTCTCTACTAAGGTTTTTCATCCTAACAATTTTTAATCATAACAATTTGGGGGCTTCGTCCGGTGAAAGGGGGAGATTATCATCTGATTTGGATCTTTGATTGCCTGGACAACGGACCTGCATCACCGGCTGACAACACAAGGGCCCTGAAAAAACCAGGTAAGCAGACGCCTGTTATATCAAAAGTTCTGCTATATTGACTATAACCACAAGTTTTGTGTTGTCAAACGGTTTGATGTGTGTCCTAGGTTTAAAAAAAAAGCAGTTGAATATGGTAAATGTTTTTTGATGAATACTTGCTTGGTTAAAAAAGATGCTTTGGTAAAGAAAGATGTATGCTTTGCTTGCTTAAAAAGACCGTAAGACAGAGAGTGGTGAAAGGCCCCCGGCTCGGGTGCAGGACCCGATTTTGACCAACCAATCACGATTTGACATTGATTTTATATTGATTGATCAGATTGTGATCGCTTGGGACATTAACGGCCAAGACCGGGGAGGTGAAAGGCCCCCCAGCCTGGATGATATCGCTGCATATTTATTCATGGTCATCCGGCCTGACTACAGGTTCACGGACTGAGCGAATTGGTCCGTGACTTGTGAGGACAGGAACTGGGTTGGACTCCCTTAGCCTTGACGAAGGCTAAAAAACCTGGGTCATATAAAAGTGATGCCCTCGGTTTAGTACCCGAAAAAGTCCAGTGCCAAGGAGACAATCCTTCGCAGTCCAACGGGAAGGCGAGAATTGGGGTAACGCCCCGGGGAAGTGGCGCCCTCGAACAGTTTGCTTGCACAGGTTGAAGGCCTTTGATTAAGACGCTAATCATAAACGGGGTGAAATTCCCTGGACTTAGTGCACCCAGAATATTATTTAATCACTGCTGCAAGTGCTATTTGGTTTATATTGGTAAGATATTGCTATTTGTGTTATATTGGGAACGCTGTAAGTGAGAAGGTAAAAGTTTAAAAAAAAAAAAAAAGGCAACAGAGGTGCGAGCGGCTGTTCTCTCTCTCCCATGAGCAAGGGGAGGGGTGAGCAGCTCTCTCTCTCTCTGTTCCTCGCTCTCCCAAAGGGGGCGGGCGAGGGATAGTGCTCTCTCTCTCTCTCCCCTTTCGCCTCAGGGGTGGGGGAGAGGCAGATTTGGCCTCTAGAAAAAACAGAAGTGTGAATTTTTGCTCAGCTCAATTGAAGAATGCAAGAGGCGGGGCTGTGTGCCTCACAAGGCTTGGGAGATGCTGAGTTACATAAAGGAAATATGAAAAAACAATGGGATTCAACAGTGACTCAAATGCTCAGTGGTACATTACCCAAAGACAGAAAGGGGGTTAAAGCAGAATGTGATAAATTGTATCAGAAATTGAGGGAAGACGACATTCTAAATTTAAATAAGGAGGACAGTTTGACCCAGTTTTTAATGGATTTGGAACAAAAAAGACTAGATGATATACAATCTATGAAAGATATGGATGTTACAGGATTTTTGGTGAAAAGAAAACATAAGCATCATATTGAGGAGTGTGAACGTGAGCGCAGGCTGCTTCATAATTTGGCTACATGCTCTGCTGCAATGAATGGTGTGAAATTGATGAAGACACAGATGTCTAAGAAGGAGCAGGATCAGCACATGATGAAGAGGGAGATAGACAGTGGTCTGAGGCAGGAGTCAGCAGCGGTTGACCCAGTGAGGTGTGTGAGTGAGACAGAGAAGAATAAAGATTTACTGGTTGATAAGCAGCAGGACAAACAGAAGGGAGAGGTGCTGTCCCTCTACCCTAATTTGGAAGATTTGAAAGGGGAATTGCCCCCACCGCCATATTGTGTTAATCAGATGCCTTTGGTGAAGTTAAAAGAAGGATTAGTGGAAGTTGAGGAGGTGACATCACAGGAACAATGTGAACAGCTGAAAGGTTGGCTGGAAACTCAGAAACAGAAAATGCAGGCAGGCAGACAGGAGATGGACAGGCTGCAGGAAGAGCTTGAAAGATTAAGGTTGGAAAAAACTGTGGGAGAACGGCTGCAGAATGTTGAAGCTGGTGTAATTAATTTGCAAAGACAAACACAGGATTTTCAGCATAGTTTATGGTCTAATGCTGGCAGTGTGGAATCTGGTGTAGCAGATGATGAAGGTACAGTTGATCAACAGATAAGTGACAGGGGTTATAAGGATGACTGTGGTCAGTGGAGTGAACACACAGACAGTGAGGAAATACATCTCCTTTCCCCTAAAGTATTTGCTTCATCTACTCCTTATGGTCAAGATGATTTTAAGAGCAGGCAGAGGAGAGAAAGTTCAGATGCTATGACTGCAGCGCTTACAAAAATAAACAATGCACAAAAACATGAAAGCAGGCCATTGGAAGAGAATAGATTTTATCAATTGATGGGACAAGTGAGATTGGCGCATCAAGGAAAAGGAGAATTAGGAGATCAGGAACAGCACGTGCGAGGCAGGCCTTACAGTTTCAGAAATAGAGATCTATGTCGAAGAGTTTGGGATGATGATGAATGTGACCTTCTACAGGCTGCCGTCTTAATTCAGCTGCACGCAGACACACACAACAGGACACAGAGCACCGCATACACACACAAGCACCGCTGGTAATGAAAAGCAGAGGCAGAACATATCAGCCATTCTCATGGACAGACATAAATGGCATTTCAGAAAAAATGCCCCTGCCCTGTGAAGGTGGAGGTCAGTGGATGACAAAATTTGATCAGTTAACTCAAGGAGTTACAGTGGCAATGGGAGACTTTAGAGCTTTGCTTGGGAGACAATTAAGTGTTGTGGAAGTCTCTCAAATTGAACAGTTGGCAGGAACCCAAACAGTTTCAGATTCAACACCTTTCACCCCTGTAGCATCAGCCTTAGGCACAGCAATGAGGCACAAATTTCCAATTCCACCAGGAGCTTTAAGAGCTTTAACTTTTTCAATTAAGGAGAATGAGTCTCCTATGGCATTTATCAGTAGATGTAAAATGGAGTGGACAGCGGCTGCTGGCTCTCATCCTAATACATCTGATTTTCAAAGGGATGTATTTAGGCAGTCAGTGTTAAAAGGAGTGCCTCAGGCAGTGAGAGAAGCCATGGACAGTAACCCTGACATTCCCAGTAGCTCTGTGGAATTGTGGGAAAGGCACTTCACACATCATATGCGTAAAGAACAGGAAAAAGCAGAGAAAGAAAAGGTTGACAGAGATAATCAAGAACTGCAACTGTTAAAATTGCAGTTACAAAAGGCTAAACAAGAAGTGGCTGAGGTTAAAAAGACAAACAAACCAGCTAAGCAGTTGGTACAGCAGGCTCCGGAAACACCCTCAGGGCCAACGCCCACACTGGGCATTCAATTCAACTTTATTTATATAGCGCCATTTCACAACAACAGTCATCTCATAGCACTATCATAGCATCATAGCATCATAGCATATCATCTCATAGCATGACAGCTTTACCTGCCCCTGTGTACCCGGCACCCACTGGTTGGACACCCCAAATACCATATTTTCAGGGTGTACTACGTGGTTTTAATTATTATCGGGGGGCATCTCGTGGAAGGCGGGGTGTGAGAAGCTTTCAGGGTCGAAAGGTCATGGGCCTGAATGCATGTCATGGCTGTGGTCAAAATGGTCATTGGAGGAAGGATTGTCCAACTAATCCTTACCCACCACCAGTGGCACCAGCAAGTGCAGGACATCAAGCACCTTATGCAGCGGCAGCTCCACCTGCTGGTCAATATCCAGCATACACTTCAACTGCGGGGGAAGTGTACCTCACACAATATGAGGAACAATGACGGGGCCCACAGAGAAAAAGTGACGTGGGAATGGCAGATCCCATGGTCACACTAAAGGTTATGGACTGTGACCTGCCTTTTCTGGGTGATACGGGGGCAACCTATTCAACTTTGAAGTGTGACATTGAGCCTACACTGTTATCGGCTAAAGCTGTGGAGGTTATTGGTTTCTCTGGGGTTCCTGAAAGACTGCCTGTGACAAAACCTTTGGACACTTGTGTTGCTGGTCAAACTGTGAAACAACATTATGCCTGCTCAAAGAACTCTCCCACAAACTTGATGGGGAGAGACCTGCTTATTAAACTGGGGGCATCTGTGCTGTGCTCGACCGATGGAGTCATCTTGTCATTCCCTAATGGTGTTGCTATGAACTGTTCAGTGCAAGGACTTTCTGTGCATGGACAAATGCTGTTGAAACCCGATGTGACGCCACAAGCGCCAAATACCTGGGCTGACATTTACTGGGGCCTGTTATCGCCTGACTCGCCCTCACAGACTGGCGTGTTGCCAGTGTTCATGGCCTGGAAGCCGTGGATTGCTCTTCTGGCACCCCACACACCTCCCATTGATCCCCTACATGTCACTCTGTATTATGACAGAAATTCGGATGATGTTTATCATGATAGATTTTTCTCCCAACTGGATGGTCAAACTTGGACCATCAAATCTAGGTTTCTGTATGTAGGACAAGAGGGTGTTGCCGCAGATGCTGTATTAAGTGCAGAGCAATTACAGTGGTATGAAATGTCAGAGGAATCAGCTCCACACATTACCTTGCTCATACATGCTAATCATCAAGCTAAAGAGTTAGGGCCTATGGTTAAAACACTGGCTGAAGCCACGGATTGGCAGGTGACACAGATCCCAAATGTTGAATATTCTGCAAAACATCAGGCCTATCGCATTAAAATTGACACAATTGATGAGCTTTTGTTTGAACACAGACAAATTGAGAGGCAGCATGGTAGGGAACGCACTGATCATGAATCAGCAGCAGATATGTTGAATTCACTGCCACAAAATTTATGGTCACAGGGACCCACGGATGTTGGTAAATGTATTAATATCTCTCCCATCTCATTTCAGGTACTACAAGGTCAACCCATTTGGCAAAATCAGTATGCGCATAAGCCTGTGGCACAGGAGGGTATTGCTGATACCACTGAAGGGCTGTTTCAGGCAGGGGTATTAGAAAATTCTCACTCTGCCTGGAACACTCCTATTCTCCCAGTTGAAAAGCAAAATACCGGTAAATATCGAATGGCCCATGATTTGAGGCGTGTCAATTCACGGATTTCCACCCCCACAGTACCCGTGCCAAACCCATATACTGCTTTATCTGCTCTCACATCACAACATTCATGGTTTACATGTATTGATTTGGCTAATGCATTTTTCTGTCTCCCTTTAGCAGAGGAGTGCAGGGATTTCTTCTCATTCACCTACAAGGGCACACAGCTGCGCTACACCCGGCTACCACAGGGGTTCATTTTGTCACCAGGTATTTTCAATCAGGTTTTGAAGGAACAACTACAAGGTTGTCCTCTTCCTCCAGGCGTCATTCTGATACAGTATGTAGATGACATATTGATAGCAGCACCAAATCCTGACAGTTGTCTGGAAGCTACAAAGAGTGTGTTGTTGAGATTGTTGGAATGTGGATTTAAAGTGTCAAGACAAAAATTACAGTGTGCAAGACGTTATGTGTCCTTTCTGGGCCGTGTCATTACACCCACAGGTTCTGGCCTTTCGGCGTCACACAGGGATTCCATCCTTCATCACCCCAAACCGTGCACGGTAAAACAAATGTTATCATTTTTGGGTCTAACAGGATTCAGTAGACATTATATACCACAGTACAGTGAAAGGACAAAACCATTGCGTGCACTGGTTAATGAACAAGGTATGAGAAATCTTGCTGCACAGTTATTGTGGACACAGGAAGCTGAGGAAGCATTCATTGCTTTGAAAAATGAACTCTCACATGCAGCTGATTTGGCAATACCTGATTACAATAAACGTTTCTACTTGGATGTTTCTGAAGCAGAACACACAGTAAATGGTGTTCTGTTTCAGAAAAAAGGGGGAGAAAGAAAGATACTCCTCTATGTCAGCATAATATTAGACCCAATGGAAAAAAGGCAACCAGCATGCACACGTCATGCTGCAGGAGTGGCAAAAATGTTGCAAAAAACAGCTCATGTGGTTATGGGACATCCATTGACTGTCCTGACCACACATAGCGTCATGTCATATGTAAATTCTGCAGCATTCACTATGACCTCAATCAGACAGACAAGAATGGAAAAGATCCTATCAGCACCACACATCACATTCACACATGAAGGAATAAACATGGCAGATCAGATGTTGGCTGGGGAACCACATGAATGTGAAAAAAAGAGTCAGAAAAGATGTGAAGGTGAGGATAGATTTATCTGTGACACCACTGACTGACCCACATGAAGTTTTGTTTACAGATGGATGTTGTTTTCGTCACCCCACAGAAGGATTGAAGGCAGGATATGCAGTTGTGAGACAAAAAGCAAATGGATTTGAGGAAGTGCTAAATGGGACATTGCAGGACAGACAATCAGCTCAGTTGGCTGAATTGACAGCTATGATCAAAGCATTGGAGTGGTCAGCAGGAAAAAAGGTCACCATTTATACAGATTCAGCTTATGTTGTTGGGTCAATTCACACAGAATTAGCACAATGGATTAGACAAGGTTTTTTGACAGCATCTCAGACTCCTATAAAACATGAGACAGAAATGAAGAAATTAGCAGAAGTGCTAATCTTACCACGACAGCTAGCAGTGGTTAAGTGCAAAGGTCATGACAAAACAAACAGATGTGGCCAGAGGTAATCATGAGGCAGACAAAGCAGCAAAAAAGGCAGCAGGATATCAGCCATCGTTAATGTTGACACAAACAGGCAAGGAGGTTCAGGACATTTTGCCACAGATTGATGTAAATATGTTAATAGATGAACAGAGAAAAGCGTCTCCTGAAGAAAAAACAGTGTGGAAACAGAGAGGCGCCACAGAAAAAGAAGGGTTGTGGAGAGCACAGGATGGTAGACCAGTGTTACCCCCAGGAATCAGAGAAAATGTGTTACATGAAGCTCACGGGTTAGCACATGTAGGAGCTAAACAAATGAACAGACATTTGAGTCACTGGTGGCATCCCTTTCTCTCTGATATGATACAAAATTTTGTAAAAAGTTGTGCCATTTGTGTTTCTCACAATCCAAAACAGACGGTTAAAGTTCATCAAGGTCATTTTCCATTGCCTACTTTGCCAGGTCAGGAGATAATCATAGATTATACTGACATGGTGGAAAGAATCAGGGGATATAGATATCTCCTAGTGGCAGTGGACACATTTACAGGATGGCCTGAAGCTTATCCTGCAAAGAAAGAAGACAGCAAAACAGTGATCAAATTTTTGATAAATCAATACATCCCTACTTATGGATTTCCTAGGAGAATTAGGTCAGATAATGGAACACATTTCAAAAATCAAGACCTACAAAAAGTGGAAAAAATGCTAGGTCTAAAACATTCATTTGGAACAGTTTATCACCCTCAATCTCAGGGTAAGGTTGAGAGGATGAATCAAAATATTAAGGTGAAGCTTGCTAAGATCTGTAGCCAGACAGGAATGAACTGGTTGGATGCTTTGCCTATTGCCCTATTGACGGTTAGAAGTTCTGTTAACAACTTAACAGGTTTTACTCCTTATGAACTTTTAACAGGTCGTCAGTTCCCGGGACCGGGAGCACGATTGCAGTTGTGTGAGGAAGAAGAGCCCAAGATGGGCTATAAACCATTCTATGACCAGCTAAGAGCTCTTGTGTCAGCTTTCTCACAACAGGTACAGGAAAAGAAGAAACCAGGAAGTGATTTAAAACCCACGGAACCAATCACAACAGAGTGGGTTCTCCTGAAGTGCATAAAAAGGAAGTGGTCAGAACCAAGGTGGACAGGACCATTCCAAGTAGTGGAAAGAACTTCACACGCTGTGAGGTTAAAAGGTAAAGGCGACACATGGTATCACTGGAGTATGTGTGCAGCTGCTGAGGAACCAGGACGTACATTGAGTAACATCAGAAAGGACTTAAAGGACAGTAACCAGTGACTTTTTATATAATAAAAGTGTTCTGTAGTCCTTAATTGCTTAAAGGTTTTTATTTGTTTGCTAATAAGTATCATAATCATCACATCATCAGTAATTAGTGAACTGTGTAATTGCATAACTGTGTGACTGTATGGTGAATGGCCTCTGGCATTAATAATCCCTTGGATGGATGACTGGAGAGAAAGTGTTTGGAAAATGGAAAGATGTGATTGTGTCTGTCATTATATCTATTGTAAGTGTAATTGCCATCTTTGCATTTTGTGGGTGTTGTTGTGTCCCTTGTATTCGATCTCTTTGCCTCAGGGTCATCACTACAGCAGTGGAAGGCAAACAACCTCCTCCATATCAAATGCCACTATTAAAACCTGATGGATCAATTGCACTTGACATGGAATCAGACAAAGATGATGATGAGGAGGATTATGATGTGGCTCTGAAGGCTTAAAGGGATTGAGTTATTGGTCTCATTTGGATGAGACCAAAAGGGGGAAACTGATGAGATAAAAGTGATCAATATAACCATATAACAGTAATCTGTGTGATTTAAAATGTGTGTGATCAATATAACCACATAGTAGTTAGTTGTGTGCTTCAAAATATATGTGTGTGTTCAATATAAGATAAGATAAGATAAGCCTTTATTAGTCCCACAACGGGGAAATTCCAGGATTGCAACAGCACAGGGATAGCAACACTCAGAGCAACAATCAGAAGGCAAGAAAAAAAAAAAAAACAAGCAAGCAAGAGCAGCTAATATACATATGTACATATTACTATAAAATATATATATACACACACACACACAGACACACAGTGCAGAGCATTGTAGCTGGATGGAATAAATATATGAATATATGAACACACAGTGCAGAGCATTGTAGCTAGATGGAATAAATATGTAAATATATAAACACCCACAGTACGGAGCATTGCAGCTAGGTGGAATAAATATGCAAGTATATAGACACACACAGTGCGGAGCAATGTAGCTAGATGGAATAATATGTAGATATATAAAAACACAGTGCGGAGCATTGTAGCTAGATGGAATAAATATATAGATATATAAATATAAACACACCCAGTGCTGAGCATTGTAGCTAGATCGAATAAATATGTAAATATATAAACACACACAGTGCAGAGAATTGTTGCTAGGTGGGATGAAACAGCATAACCGTCTATTTAGTTATCTTACATGGTATGATTATGTGCCCATACATATTCTCACCCTCCATAGCGACCGGTATGTTCCTAGTTGTATGCCAGAGAGGACCATAGTGTAAGTCTATTGCATCTTTTGCATTCAAAAAAACTATTAGTTTGTTACGTCTTTTTGCTATCTCTGCGAGCAGCCCTGCTTAGGTTGTACAGTCTGACAGCCGTTGGTAGGAAGGACCTACGAAACCTCTCGGTTGTGCACCTGGGATGATGTAGTCTGCTGCTAAATGAGCTCCTCAGTGCATCCAGTATGTCCTGCATAGGGTGGAACTCGGACTCCAGCAGAGATGACAGTTTAGCCACCGTCCTTCTCTCTCCTATCTCCTCCATCGGATCAAGGCGCTGCCCCAGGACAGAGCTAGCTTTCTTAATCAGTTTGTTCAGTCTCTTCCTATCGGCTGCAGTAATGCCACTGCCCCAGCAGACCACTCCAAAAGTGATGGCTGATGCCACCACCGCGTCATAGAATGACTTCAGCAGCGCCCCTTGTACACCAAAAGACCCGAGTCTCCTCAGCAGGAACAGCCTGCGCTGTCCCTTCTTGTAGAGTGCGTCAGTATTGTGTGACCAGTCTAGTTTATTGTTCAGATGAATACCCAGGTACTTATAGGATGTCACCATCTCGATGTCTGTTCCCTGTATATTTACTGGTGCTGTGAGGGGCTGCCCATGCCTGCGGCAGTCCACCACCAGCTCCTTAGTTTTCCTCGCGTTGATCTGGAGGCAGTTCCAATGGCACCAGTCCACAAAGTCCTGGATAAGCCCTCTGTACTCAGCTTCATCTCCGTTGGAGATGAGACCAACGATCGCAGAGTCATCAGAGAACTTCTGTAGATGGCAATGTGTTGTGTTGTGTGAGAAGTCCGCAGTATAAAGAGTGAACAGGAAGGGAGCCAGCACCGTTCCCTGGGGGGGGCCCCCGTGCTACTGATGATCGTGTCGGAAACACAACACATATAATCATATAACAGTTATTTGTGTGACTCAAAATGTTTGTATTCTGCTTATATCTAGGTAAAATAACCAATATACCATAATGGAAAATATATTGCCAAGTGTGTGGTTCACTCTCTGCAAAATAGTGGACCTTTGTCTCATCAGAAAGGATAACAAACGCCTGGGATTTACGGAAAGGAGGCACAGTTGCGATAAGGAATGGCTGAGCTTGGCCTACGCTGACCTGGGAGGTGAAAGTGACCTTCATGTGGATACATTCGGCGCCAGGAACGGATCCTCCTTGGACCAGACACCTGGACTGTTCACTCATTAAATGCATGCTTTGTTCTTTGTTCATGTGTGTACGAATATTCCGGGTCAGGGCTAGCATAGTTAGTCAGACTTCATGAACTGATACGATCTGTTGCTGTCAGGGAGAGAATGTTTGACCCGGCGCTGTAACCTACTATATTCAGCTTGCTTACTTAATAAATACATGTTCCAAGTAAACTCAATCTCTTCCTTGAAAAACGAATCTGGGTAAAACATCTACACACATAGATAAGCTTTTAAAGAGTAGACTTAGATGGTTTTCTCTACTAAGGTTTTTCATCCTAACAATTTTTAATCATAACAATTTGGGGGCTTCGTCCGGTGAAAGGGGGAGATTATCATCTGATTTGGATCTTTGATTGCCTGGACAACAGACCTGCATCACCGGCTGACAACACAAGGGCCCTGAAAAAACCAGGTAAGCAGACGCCTGTTATATCAAAAGTTCTGCTATATTGACTATAACCACAAGTTTTGTGTTGTCAAACGGTTTGATGTGTGTCCTAGGTTTAAAAAAAAAGCAGTTGAATATGGTAAATGTTTTTTGATGAATACTTGCTTGGTTAAAAAAGATGCTTTGGTAAAGAAAGATGTATGCTTTGCTTGCTTAAAAAGACCGTAAGACAGAGAGTGGTGAAAGGCCCCCGGCTCGGGTGCAGGACCCGATTTTGACCAACCAATCACGATTTGACATTGATTTTATATTGACTGATTAGATTGTGATCGCTTGGGACATTAACGGCCAAGACCGGGGAGGTGAAAGGCCCCCCGGCCTGGATGATATCGCTGCATATTTATTCATGGTCATCCGGCCTGACTACAGGTTCACGGACTGAGCGAATTGGTCCGTGACTTGTGAGGACAGGAACTGGGTTGGACTCCCTTAGCCTTGACGAAGGCTAAAAAACCTGGGTCGTATAAAAGTGACGCCCTCGGTTTAGTACCCGAATAAGTCCAGCGCCAAGGAGACAATCCTTCGCAGTCCGACGGGAAGGCGAGAATTGGGGTAACGCCCCGGGGAAGTGGCGCCCTCGAACAGTTTGCTTGCACAGGTTGAAGGCCTTTGATTAAGACGTTAATCATAAACGGGGTGAAATTCCCTGGACTTAGTGCACCCAGAATATTACTTAATTATTATTATTAATAATTATTATTATTATTTAATTATTTCTTCATCTTTATATAAGTCAGGGAGGAGGAGGGGAGTAGCGACATTGATATCAACCAAAATTACATTTGAAAAAAAATCAGAACACAAAGATAAAGAAGGGAGGTACAGTTTGGTAATTGGGCAGCTAGAGGGAGACGATATCACCCTGCTGAATGTATATGCACCACCAGGGGCTAAATGGAAATTTTATAAAAATGTATTCGACCTAATGATAACTAAAGCCCAAGGTTTAGTGATATGTGGTGGAGACTTCAATCTAAGACTGAATCCATACTGGGATGCAACAGGTAATTCTTCACATCAAAATAACACTCAAAATAGGAAAAATCGGATGCTACTAAAAGAAATGGGAATCTGTGACGTATAGAGGGAATTCAACCCCAATGTAAAAGATTATACTTTTTATTCAACGCCACATTCATCTTACTCAAAGATTGATTACTTTTTTATGTTTAATAGAGACACTGGAAGAGTAAAAACATGTAAAATAGGACTGATGGATCTCTCTGACCACAGTCCGATCTATATGGACTTAAACATCCAAAAATACACAAATAATACATTTTCGCGGAGGTTGAATTCAAATGTCCTGAAAGGACCACTGAAAGATAAATTGGAATCAGATATTTTCAGATATTTGGAAGAAAACGATAATGGAGAAGTATCCCCTTTAATACTGTGGGATGCGTGCAAAGCTGTAATAAGGGGAAAAATTATTGCAAAACTGGCAAATCAAAAGAAACAGACAAGAAAAACTAATCACATTAGAGTCAGAACTCAAGAACCTAGAAAAAGAACACAAAGACAACACTCATTCTAATGGCTCGCTCAAGATTAAAGAAATTAAAAATCAAATAAATGAGATCTACACAATAGAAATCCAGAAGAAACTTACATTTCTGAAACAAAAACACTATGAAGCAGGCAGTAAATCGGCAAAATTACTAGCCTATAAACTGAGGAAACAACAAAAAGAAAGAGCAATCTACAAAATCAGAGACTCAGTATCAAAGGAAATAAAATTCAGAATTCAGGATATTCTTAAAAGCTTCGAGAATTACTACAAGAACTTATACTCCCACAAAAAACATAAAAACGCATCCGAGACATTCCTAAACACATTACACCTTCCCCAACTTACGGAATCACAAAATAAAACACTACTGTCAGAAATACAACCTAAAGAATTGGAAAAAGCAATTATGAAACTTAAAGCTAACAAATCCCTAGGAGCAGATTGCTATACAGCAGAGTGGCACAAAACCTTTAAACAGCAACTATCTCCTCTCCTCCTGAAAACATTTAACTATGTCCTCCACACAGGGGAAATCCCCCCCTCCTGGAGAGAAGGGGTCATTGCAGTTATACCTAAACCTGAAAAGGATAAACTAGAATGCTCCAACTACAGACCAATCAGTGTATTAAATCAGGACTATAAGCTTTATACCATTATCCTGGCCAAAAGGTTAGAAAACATACTGACAGACTTAATTCACTTAGACCAAACAGGTTTTATAAGACACAGACAGACACAAGACAACATTCGACGCACTTTACACATAATTCATCATATAAAAAAATATAACTTCAATGCAGTCATATTGGGATTAGATGCTGAAAAAGCATTCGATTCGGTTGACTGGTCTTTCCTATATAGAATCTTATCCAGTTTCAATTTTCATAACAACTTCATTAGAACTATACAGGCATTATATAAAAAACCAACAGCTAAAATAAGGATTAACGGTAATTTATCATCATCTTTTGAGCTGGAAAGAGGATGTCGTCAAGGCTGCCCCCTGTCTCCACTGCTCTTTGCCATCTTCATAGAACCTCTGAGCCAATGGATAAGACAAAATCAAGAAATTCAAGGTATTACACTTGGTCAGAAGGAACATAAAATAGCACTCTTTGCTGATGACATTTTAATATACCTAGGGCAGCCGGACACTTCTTTACCAGAACTAATATCAGTTTTTTCAGACTATGGAGATTTATCGGGGTACAAATTAAACATGCATAAAACCCAAGTTGTTTTTTTTTTTAAATTTAAGTTTTTGTAAAGGGTATACAGGTCATTACAGCATTGCATTGTTTACATTTTCATCACATGTTCCCTTATTTTTTGCTATTTGACAACATTGGTAGGATAGTTATTACAACAACCCCCCCCCCTTTTTTTTTTAAAGTGAAAGAAAAAGTGAAGTTAAGGAGAATTAAATAAAAAACAAACGAATAAACAAACAAACAGAACAGCAAAAAACAAACAAACAGAAAATTAAGTAATTAAAAGTAAAAGAGCAACTGAGTAGCGTTGGAACAAAGAGCGGGACCATTATTGAAATGGTATTTGTCAAAGATTAGTTCTAATGGAAGACACATATGCGATCCAGGGTTGCCAAAAGATTATGAACCCATCCATGTCCTGTCTCAGTGCGAATGTCAACTTTTCCATCGAGTAAATGTCTTGAATCACGTTAATCCAATCTTCAGGTGTAGGACAGTCCTTCAGCATCGATTTTTTAGTTAGGGCTTTTTTACTTGCCAATATTAAAACATTGAATAAGTATTTATCTCCTCGTCTTTCCAGTGAGTCCGGTAATAAACCCAAATACAAAGTTACAAAAGAAAAGGGAACTGTTATTTTGAATATTTTCCCCAATATTGTCTGTACGTTGGACCAATATTGGTGGATAACTGGGAATGACCAAAACACATGAAAATGATTTGCAGTCTTTTCACCACACAAGCGCCAACAGTTCAACCCCTTATGGGTAAATTTGTTTTGTGCAGGTGTTCTGAAAAATCTTACCAAGTTTTTCCATCCAAATTCTCTCCACTGCAGGGATGAGGTACTTTTCCATTGCTGTTTATTTAGCTTTTCCCATATTTCCAATTGTAAAGTGAAATTCCCCTCTTTTTCCCATCTCTCTTTTATATACGATGTGTTGTCTCCTTTTAAGTCTTGAAGACCTTGGTATATTTTAGAAATGTATCTGATCCCTGGGATCCCTTTATATGCCATTAAAAAGACCTTCAGAACACCTGACTGGGCCCTTTCCAAATCCTCCTTTTTAAGTATATTGTTTATGTGGTGTCTAAGCTGAAAGAACCTGTAAAGATCTTGATTTATTAGACCTTGTTTTTTCAAATCTTCAAAACTTCTTAAAGTTTGCCCCTTAAAAAAATCGTAATATTTTATCAGCCCTTTCTCTTTCCACTCTTTAAATCTAGTGTCTGTTTTATTGGGGGTAAAGTCTTGATCATAGGCAATCCATTGCAGAAGTCGATAGGGCTCTTTAGCTTGATTCTCTCTATCTTAAACCAAATTTTTAGCGGGGTCTCTATCCACGGGTTAGTGTTATTCAGGAGTTTAGTTAAGGCATTGTTCCCTATTATCGCCTGTAGGGGGATGTCACTTGTTATTTGGCATTCCATCTCCTTCCATTGTGCAGTGTAGACTGGGTTACATATCTTTACGAAAGTTTTAATTTGTGCAGCTATAAAATAGTCCCTGATATTTGGCAGTGCGAGCCCACCTTTGTCTTTGTTTAGCTGTAGGGTTCTATATCTGATTCTAGGTCTCTTACCCTGCCATATGAATCTTGAGATCCTTCTGTCCAGTTCCTGCCATGTTTTTTTGGGAGGTTCTACCGGTATTGTTTGGAAAAGGTATAGAAGACGTGGAAGTATATTCATTTTGACTGCTTCAATTCTTTGTGCGGTACCTAAGAATGGTATCATATTCCATCTTGCTAGGTCAGATTTTATTTTTGTCACCAGTGGATCATAGTTTAGTGTTATAATTTTGTCGAGTTGTTTCGGGATATTGACCCCCAGATATTTCATAGATCCCAACTCCCAGTTAGTTTTGAGTTCATTTAGTGAAAAATGATTTGGGTCATAGTTGAATGTTAAAACTTGGGTTTTATGCATGTTTAATTTGTACCCTGATAAATCTCCATAGTCTGAAAAAACTGAGATTAGTTCTGGTAGAGAAGTGTCTGGCTGCCCTAGGTATATTAAAATGTCATCAGCAAAGAGTGCTATTTTATGTTCTTTCTGACCAAGTGTAATACCTTGAATTTCTTGATTTTGTCTTATCCATTGGCTCAGAGGTTCTATGAAGATTGCAAAGAGCAGTGGAGACAGGGGGCAGCCTTGACGACATCCTCTTTCCAGCTCAAAAGATGATGATAAATTACCGTTAATCCTTATTTTAGCTGTTGGTTTTTTATATAATGCCTGTATAGTTCTAATGAAGTTGTTATGAAAATTGAAACTGGATAAGATTTTATAGAGGAAAGACCAGTCAACCGAATCGAATGCTTTTTCAGCATCTAATCCCAATATGACTGCATTTAAGTTATATTTTTTTATATGATGAATTATGTGTAAAGTGCGTCGAATGTTGTCTTGTGTCTGTCTTTGTCTTATAAAACCTGTTTGGTCTAAGTGAATTAAGTCTGTCAGTATGTTTTCTAACCTTTTGGCAAGGATAGTGGTAAAAAGCTTATAGTCCTGATTTAATACACTGATTGGTCTGTAGTTGGAGCATTCTAGTTTATCCTTTTCAGGTTTAGGTATGACTGCAATGACCCCTTCTCTCCAGGAGGGGGGGATTTCCCCTGTGTGGAGGACGTAGTTAAATGTTTTCAGGAGGAGAGGAGATAGTTGCTGTTTAAAGGTTTTGTACCATTCTGCTGTATAGCCATCTGCTCCTGGGGATTTGTTAGCTTTAAGTTTCATAATTGCTTTTTCCAATTCTTTAGGTTGTATTTCTGACAGTAGTGTTTTATTTTGTGATTCCGTAAGTTGGGGAAGGTTTAATGTGTTTAGGAATGTCTCGGATGCGTTTTTATGTTTTTTGTGGGAGTATAAGTTCTTGTAGTAATTCTCGAAGCTTTTAAGAATATCCTGAATTCTGAATTTTATTTCCTTTGATACTGGGTCTCTGATTTTGTAGATTGCTCTTTCCGTTTGTTGTTTCCTCAATTTATAGGCTAGTAATTTTGCCGATTTACTGCCTGCTTCATAGTGTTTTTGTTTCAGAAATGTAAGTTTCTTCTGGATTTCTATTGTGTAGATCTCATTTATTTGATTTTTAATTTCTTTGATCTTGAGCGAGCCATTAGAATGAGTGTTATCTTTGTGTTCTTTTTCTAGGTTCTTGAGCTCTGACTCTAGTGTGATTAGTTTTTCTTGTCTCAGTTTCTTTTGGGTTGCCAGTTTTGCAATAATTTTTCCCCTTATTACAGCTTTGCACGCATCCCACAGTATTAAAGGGGATACTTCTCCATTATCGTTTTCTTCCAAATATCTGAGAATATCTGATTCCAATTCATCTTTCAGTGGCCCTTTGAGGACACTTGAATTCAACCTCCAGGAAAATGTATTATTTGTGTATTTTTGGATGTTTAAATCCATATAGATCGGACTGTGGTCGGAGAGATCCATCAGTCCTATTTTACATGTTTTTACTCTTCCAATGTCTCTATTAAACATAAAAAAGTAATCAATCCTTGAGTAAGATGAATGTGGCGTTGAATAAAAAGTATAATCTTTTACATTGGGGTTGAATTCCCTCCATACGTCACAGATTCCCATTTCTTTTAGTAGCATCCGAGTATTCCTATTTTGGGTGTTATTTTGATGTGAAGAATTACCTGTTGCATCCCAGTATGGATTCAGTCTTAGATTGAAGTCTCCACCACATATCACTAAACCTAGGGCTTTAGTTATCATTAGGTCGAATACATTTTTATAAAATTTCCATTTAGCCCCTGGTGGTGCATATACATTCAGCAGGGTGATATCTTCTCCCTCTAGCCGCCCAGTTACCAAACTGTACCTTCCTTCTTTATCTTTGTGTTCTGATTTTTTTTCAAATGTAATTTTGGTTGATATCAATGTCGCTACTCCCCTCCTCCTCCCTGATTTATATGAAGATGAAGAGATCATTTTAAACCCTTGTCTACTGAGTTTAGTGTGTTCCACGTCTGTTAGGTGGGTTTCTTGTAAAAATATTATTCCTGCTTTGTCTTTTTTCATTTTGCGTAGAATCTTGGATCTTTTAACTGGATTCAGGATCCCTTTTACATTATATGAGGCTATTTTGGTTACACCCTGTTTCTCCATTGTATTTTCTTATTTAGTATAACAGTGTGGTGGCCCTCTTTTTTGCTACTCAGAAACTGAAAGAACATTAAGAACATAAAAAACATTAAGTACATAATGAACGAAACTTTAAAACAAAAAACTGTCAAAAACTTCCTGAGCTGGGGTCTCTTTAAAGACCCTGTAAGAGCCCTGATGGAGTATGGGCTCTGAGGGAAATTCCTCAAACTCTGTTACGTGTTGTGGGCCCTCTCTTACCCCTGTAAGTTGTCCCATGTTTTTAACGTGAATTTCAGATCCCAATCCGAATTTGTAATGATTTTTTTTTTTTTATGCTTATACTCTATGAGCTTGTGTGCACCCTCCCACCCCCATCACAGCAAACATTCACTCTAATACAGTATTTGTTAGTATGGAGAGAACATGTGGGTCATTGTTACATGTCTATTTTAACATGATTTCCCCCCCCCCTTTAAATTAAGAAGACATTTGTTTCTAATGCTAAAACTGCTCCATGAAAGGTTTTACCACATGCTGATTCTGCATCTTCTTTAATGTTTGTTACCTTGTAGGAGGGGGGATGGAAGTGCAGAGTGACTGTAGAGAGAAAGAAAAAAAAAAAACCCAAAAAGGTCGCTATTCCTTTCTGGAACTGGAAAGCTTATCTTTGTAGCTCTGGGGCTGGGTGTTCCCGCTGCTGGCCCATGGATTTTGAAGGTCTCTGAGTGGACAACGTTTGAGCTCTGATTTTCTCGTTCAAATCCGCTGAGGGTTTAAACACCGTTACCGGGAGTCCTCTTCTTGCCATGTCAGTTGTTGCTTCTTCCGCTGAATTGTAGAGACATAACTCTTCCCCGTAAAAGACCCTTAGCTTCGCCGGAAATGGCGTCTGAAAGCGTAGATTCTTTTCCCGTAAAACCTTTTTGGCGTCGTTATATTCCCGTCGCTTTTTAAGAACTTCAGGGGCGTAATCGTGTTCCACGAAGACTTTTCTTTCTTGATGCATAAATCCTTTCTTCTGCCAAGCCCGTCTTACAACTTCTTGTTTTATTTTGAAGTCGGAGAATCTTACCAACACTGAACGTGGGGGCGCTTCCGGGGCTGGCTTTGCGGCTAATGTGCGATGTGCCTTTTCTATCTTCAAATCGGTGGATTGTGGAATATCCAACTTCTCTCTCAATAAGGATTCCACGCATTCTGCCACTGTGTTGAAACCATCTTCAGCTCCTTCTTTCAGACCGTGAATTCTGATGTTGTCTCGTCTCTGTCTTCCTTCTTGGTCGGCTAGCTTAGCCTCCAGCCTTGACTGTTTTCTGTGTAAATCCAGTACAGAATCTTCAAGCACTTCTATTCTGTCTTCAGCTTCCAAGATTCGGTTTTCGGCCTGGTCCATTCTGCTGTTTGCCTTTTTTAGATCCTCTCTGAATTCAAGAAATTCGGCCCGAAATCGTCGTAATTCGTCAAATAGCGATTTCAAGCTAATCCTTTTGTTAGCTAGGCCCAGGCACTCGTCTTCTGAACGGAGGTCTTCTGGTTCCGATTCCGCGGCTGCTGTGCGTCCTGATCCGGGGAATGTCAGTTTCCTCTGCTTTTGGTTAGGCATGGTGTTATTGTCTTTTGAATTTTAATCTTCCAAAAATCCGTTAGGTCTGATTTTGAGGAGGTTTTCCTTGGATTGAGTCTGGGAGTTTCACCGTTAGGTTGCTATCACCATGGCGTCCAGACCGGAAGTCCATAAAACCCAAGTTTTAACATTCAACTATGACCCAAATCATTTTTCACTAAGTGAACTCAAAACTAACTGGGAGTTGGAATCTATGAAATATCTGGGGGTCAATATCCCGAAACAACTCGACAAAATTATAACACTAAACTATGATCCACTGGTGACAAAAATAAAATCTGACCTAGCAAGATGGAATATGATACCATTCTTAGGTACTGCACAAAGAATTGAAGCAGTCAAAATGAATATACTTCCACGTCTTCTATACCTTTTCCAAACAATACCGGTAGACCCTCCCAAAAAAACATGGCAGGAGCTGGACAGAAGGATCTCAAGATTCATATGGCAGGGCAAGAGACCTAGAATCAGATATAGAACCCTACAGCTAAACAAAGACAAAGGTGGGCTCGCGCTGCCAAATATCAGGGACTATTTTATAGCTGCACAAATTAAAACTTTCGTAAAGATATGTAACCCAGTCTATACTGCACAATGGAAGGAGATGGAATGCCAAATAACAAGTGACATCCCCCTACAGGCGATAATAGGGAACAATGCCTTACCTAAACTTTTGAATAACACTAACCCGTGGATAGAGACCCCGCTAAAAATTTGGTTTAAGATAGTCAGAGAGAATCAAGCTAAACAGCCCTATCGACTTCTGCAATGGATTGCCTATGATCGAGACTTTACCCCCAATAAAACAGACACTACATTTAAAGAGTGGAAAGAGAAAGGGCTGATAAAATATTACAATTTTTTTTAAGGGGCAAACTTTAAGAAGTTTTGAAGATTTGAAAAAACAAGGTCTAATAAATCAAGATCTTTACAGGTTCTTTCAGCTTAGACACCACATAAACAATATACTTAAAAAGGAGTATTTGGAAAGGGCCCAGTCAGGTGTTCTGAAGGTCTTCTTAATGGCATATAAAGGGATCCCAGGGATCAGATACATTTCTAAAATATACCAAGGTCTTCAAGACGTAAAAGGAGACAACACATCATACAGTGGGGCAAAAAAGTATTTAGTCAGCCACCAATTGTGCAAGTTCTCCCACTTAAAAGATGAGAGAGGTCTCCAATTTTCATCATAGGTATACCTCAACTATGAGAGACAAAATGAGAAAAAAAATCCAGAAAATCACATTAAAGGATTTTTAATGAATTAATTGGTAAATTCCTCAGTAAAATAAGTATTTGGTCACCTACAAACAAGCAAGATTTCTGGCTCTCACAGACCTGTAACTTCTTCTTTAAGAGGCTCCTCTGTCCTCCACTCGTTACCTGTAGTAATGGCACCTGTTTGAACTCGTTATCAGTATAAAAGACACCTGTCCACAATCTCAAACAGTCAGACTCCAAACTCCACTATGGCCAAGACCAAAGAGCTATCAAAGGACACCAGAAACAAAACTGTAGACCTGCACCAGGCTGGGAAGACTGAATCTGCAATAGGTAAGCAGCTTGGTGTGAAGAAATCAACTGTGGGAGCAATTATTAGAAAATGGAAGACATACAAGACCACTGATAATCTCCCTCGTTCTGGGGCTCCACGCAAGATCTCACCCCATGGGGTCAAAATGATCACGAGAACGGTGAGCAAAAATCCCAGAACCACACGGGGGGACCTAGTGAATGACCTGCAGAGAGCTGGGACCAAAGTAACAAAGGCTACCATCAGTAACACACTACGCCGCCAGGGACTCAAATCCTGCAGTGCCAGACGTGTCCCCCTGCTTAAGCCAGTACACGTCCAGGCCCGTCTGAAGTTTGCTAGAGAGCATTTGGATGATCCAGAAGAGGATTGGGAGAATGTCATATGGTCAGATGAAACCAAAATAGAACTTTTTGGTAAAAACTCAACTTGTCGTGTTTGGAGGAGAAAGAACACCATACCTACTGTGAAGCATGGGGGTGAAAACATTATACTTTGGGGCTGTTTTTCTGCAAAGGGACCAGGACGACTGATCCGTGTAAAGGAAAGAATGAATGGGGCCATGTATCGTGAGATTTTGAGTGAAAACCTCCTTCCACCAGCAAGGGCATTGAAGATGAAACGTGGCTGGGTCTTTCAGCATGACAATGATCCCAAACACACCACCCGGGCAACAAAGGAGTGGCTTCGTAAGAGGCATTTCAAGGTCCTGGAGTGGCCTAGCCAGTCTCCAGATCTCAACCCCATAGAAAATCTTTGAAGGGAGTTGAAGGTCTGTGTTGCCCAGCGACAGCCCCAAAACATCACTGCTCTAGAGGAGCTCTGCATGGAGGAATGGGCCAAAATACCAGCAACAGTGTGTGAAAACCTTGTGAAAGCTTACAGAAAACGTTTGACCTCTGTCATTGCCAACAAAGATAAGATAAGCCTTTATTAGTCCCACAACGGGGAAATTCCAGGATTGCAACAGCACAGGGATAGCAACACTCAGAGCAACAATCAGAAGGCAAGAAAAAAAAAAACCAAGCAAGCAAGAGCAGCTAATATACATATGTACATATTACTATAAAATATATACACTCACCGGCCACTTTATTAGGTACACCTGTCCAACTGCTCGTTAACACTTAATTTCTAATCAGCCAATCACATGGCGGCAACTCAGTGCATTTAGGCATGTAGACATGGTCAAGACAATCTCCTGCAGTTCAAACCGAGCATCAGTATGGGGAAGAAAGGTGATTTGAGTGACTTTGAACGTGGCATGGTTGTTGGTGCCAGAAGGGCTGGTCTGAGTATTTCAGAAACTGCTGATCTACTGGGATTTTCACGCACAACCATCTCTAGGGTTTACAGAGAATGGTCCGAAAAAGAAAAAATATCCAGTGAGCGGCAGTTCTGTGGGCGGAAATGCCTTGTTGATGCCAGAGGTCAGAGGAGAATGGCCAGACTGGTTCGAGCTGATAGAAAGGCAACAGTGACTCAAATAACCACCCGTTACAACCAAGGTAGGCAGAAGAGCATCTCTGAACGCACAGTACGTCGAACTTTGAGGCAGATGGGCTACAGCAGCAGAAGACCACGCCGGGTGCCACTCCTTTCAGCTAAGAACAGGAAACTGAGGCTACAATTTGCACAAGCTCATCGAAATTGGACAATAGAAGATTGGAAAAACGTTGCCTGGTCTGATGAGTCTCGATTTCTGCTGCGACATTCGGATGGTAGGGTCAGAATTTGGCGTCAACAACATGAAAGCATGGATCCATCCTGCCTTGTATCAATGGTTCAGGCTGGTGGTGGTGGTGTAATGGTGTGGGGAATATTTTCTTGGCACTCTTTGGGCCCCTTGGTACCAATTGAGCATCGTTGCAACGCTACAGCCTACCTGAGTATTGTTGCTGACCATGTCCATCCCTTTATGACCACAATGTACCCAACTTCTGATGGCTACTTTCAGCAGGATAATGCGCCATGTCATAAAGCTGGAATCATCTCAGACTGGTTTCTTGAACATGACAATGAGTTCACTGTACTCAAATGGCCTCCACAGTCACCAGATCTCAATCCAATAGAGCATCTTTGGGATGTGGTGGAACGGGAGATTCGCATCATGGATGTGCAGCCGACAAATCTGCGCCAACTGTGTGATGCCATCATGTCAATATGGACCAAACTCTCTGAGGAATGCTTCCAGCACCTTGTTGAATCTATGCCACGAAGAATTGAGGCAGTTCTGAAGGCAAAAGGGGGTCCAACCCGTTACTCGCATGGTGTACCTAATAAAGTGGCCGGTGAGTGTATATACACACACACAGACACAGTGCAGAGCATTGTAGCTGGATGGAATAAATATATGAATATATAAACACACAGTGTAGAGCATTGTAGCCAGATGGAATAAATATGTAAATATATAAACACCCACAGTACGGAGCATTGCAGCTAGGTGGAATAAATATGTAAGTATATAAACACACACAGTGCGGAGCATTGTAGCTAGATGGAATAAATATATAGATATATAAAAACACAGTGTGGAGCATTGTAGCTAGATGGAATAAATATATAGATATATAAATATGAACACACCCAGTGCTGAGCATTGTAGCTAGATGGAATAAATATGTAAATATATAAACACACACAGTGCAGAGCATTGTTGCTAGATGGGATGAAACAGCATAACCGTCTACTTAGTTATCCTACATGGTATGATTATGTGCCCATACATATTCTCACCCTCCATAGCGACCGGTATTTTCCTAGTTGTATGCCGGAGGGGACCATTGTGTAAGTCTATTGCATCTTTTGCATTCAAAAAAAACTATTAGTTTGTTACGTCTTTTTGCTATCTCTGCGAGCAGCCCTGCTTAGGTTGTACAGTCTGACAGCCGTTGGTAGGAAGGACCTACGAAACCTCTCGGTTGTGCACCTGGGATGATGTAGTCTGCTGCTAAATGAGCTCCTCAGTGCATTCAGTACGTCCTGCATAGGGTGGAACTCGGACTCCAGCAGAGATGACAGTTTAGCCACCGTCCGTCTCTCTCCTATCTCCTCCACCGGATCAAGGCGCTGCCCCAGGACAGAGCTAGCTTTCTTAATCAGTTTGTTCAGTCTTTTCCTATCGGCTGCTGTAATGCCACTGCCCCAGCAGACCACTCCAAAAGTGATGGCTGATGCCACCACCGTGTCATAGAATGTCTTCAGCAGCGCCACTTGTACACCAAAAGACCTGAGTCTCCTCAGCAGGAACAGCCTGCGCTGTCCCTTCTTGTAGAGTGCGTCAGTATTGTGTGACCAGTCTAGTTTATTATTCAGATGAAAGCCCAGGTACTTATAGGATGTCACCATCTTGATGTCTGTTCCCTGTATATTTACTGGTGCTGTGAGGGGCTGCCCATGCCTGCGGCAGTCCACCACCAGCTCCTTAGTTTTCCTTGCGTTGATCTGGAGGCAGTTCCGATGGCACCAGTCTACGAAGTCCTGGATAAGCC
Organism: Pholidichthys leucotaenia; assembly: GCA_020510985.1. Lineage (NCBI taxonomy): Eukaryota > Metazoa > Chordata > Actinopteri > Cichliformes > Pholidichthyidae > Pholidichthys > Pholidichthys leucotaenia. The sequence goes on from CM035841.1 coordinate 48,965,614, forward strand.
CTCTGTACTCAGCTTCATCTCCACTGGAGATGAGGCCAACGATCGCAGAGTCATCAGAGAACTTCTGTAGATGGCAGTGTGTTGTGTTGTGTCAGAAGTCTGCAGTATAAAGAGTGAACAGGAAGGGAGCCAGCACCGTTCCCTGGGGGGCCCCCGTGCTACTGATGATCGTGTTGGACACACAGTCCCGGGTTCTCACAAACTGAGGCCGGTTCGTGAGGTAGTCCAGGATCCATGATGACAGGTGCTGGTCCACCCCTGCGCGCAGCAGCTTGTCCTTCAGGATCATCGGTTGGATGGTGTTGAAAGCACTGGAGAAGTCAAAGAACATGATCCTCACCATATTCCCGGGCTTCTCCAGGTGGGACAGAGAACGGTGAAGGAGGAAGATCACCGCATCCTCCACCCCAATGCCATGCTGGTAGGCGAACTGGAGTGGATCCATCGCTGGTTCCACCAGGGGGCGGAGGTGAGCAAGGAGCAGTCTCTCCAGGGTCTTCATCAAGTGGGACGTCAAGGCCACCGGTCTGTAGCTGTTCAGGTCTTTGGGGTGGGAAGTTTTTGGTACAGGTACCACACAAGAGATTTTCCACAGCTGTGGTACCCTCCCCAGCTTCAGGCTCAGGTTGAAGATGTACGTCGCAATCCCACACAGCTGGTCTGCACAGGACTTGAGGAGCTTTGCGCTGATGCCGTCCGGTCCCGACGCCTTCCTCGCCTTGATCTTCCTCAGCTCCGTCCTCACCTGGGTCCTGGTCAGGGTCAGGATGGGGGGCTGTGTGTTGGGGGTGGGCAGCAGGACTTGATTTCTTTAGAGGCAGCAGTGGTTGTTGTGCAGTCAGGGGGGAGGGCGGTTGGTCAAACCTATTGAAAAACAGATTCAGGTTGTTCGCCCACTCCCTGCCCCCCGTGGCCTGGGGGGAGGTATTCTGGAGCCCAGAGATGGTTTTGAGGTTTCTCCAGACCCCGCTGATGTCGCTCTGTTGCAACTTGTCCTCCATCTTCTTCCTGAAGCTGTCCTTGCCTTCTCTGATCTTTCTCCTCAGTTCCCTCTGTACGGACTTCAGCATCTCCCTGTTCCCCGACCTGAAGATCCTCCTCTTCTCTCTCAGAAGTGTTTTTATTTCAGGGTTGATCCAGGGTTTGTTGTTTGAGCAACACCGTATGGTCTTGGTGGGAACGGATTTGTCCACACAGAAGCTGAGGTAGCCCGTGAAGGTGTGAATGAGGCCATCGATGTCCTCACCATGTGGATCGCAGAGCTGCTTCCAGGTGGTGGCTTCAAAACAGCCTTTTAGAGTGTCCATTGTCTCCTCAGACCATAACTCCACTGTGCGCATGGCCAGACGTTGTCTGTGCACCAGGGGTTTGTACACCGGCCGGAGATGAACCAAGTTGTGATCCGATCTCCCGAGTGGGGGGAGTTGTGATGAGGTGTACGCCTCCTTAGTGTTTGCGTAGAATAAGTCCAGTGTTTTATTGTCTCTAGTGTGGCATGTGACATACTGGGTGAACGTGGGTAGAATGGGAGACAGTGAAACATGGTTGAAATCGCCTGAGATGAGGAGAAGAGCATCTGGGTGTTCTGTCTGCAGCCTGCTGGTTACTGAATGGATGACGTCACGCGCTGTCCCAGCGTTCGCCGTCGGATTTGCATAAACAACAATGCAGATCACGTGTGAGTATTCCCTCGGGAGATATGTAGGCCTCATGCTAACAGCTAGCAACTCAATGTCTTTGCTGCAGTGTCGTTGTTTAACAGTGATATGTCCCGGTCTGCACCAGTTGTTGTTAACATACATTATCACTCCACCGCCCCTTGCTTTGCCACTGTCTGGTGTTCGGTCAGCCCGTATCATGTGGAAACCCTCCAGCTCAATGTTAGCATCTGCTGCTAGTTCAGTTAGCCACGTCTCAGTAAACAAAAGGAGAGAGCACTCGCGATATGTGCTATCATAATGGCAGATAGCCGCTAGCTCATCTGCCTTTCCCAGTATAGAGCGTACATTTCCCATGACAACAGATGGAAGGGAGGGTCCGTACCTTATATTTTTTGTCCTCCGCCTTACTCCAGCCTGGCAGCCGCGGCGTTTTCGCCTCAGTTCTCTCGGTATGTCGAGTTTTTCCAATGGGACCGGGTGGCGGTTGAATGCTAGCAGCTCTTCCCTGCTGTATCGTATCCTGCTATAAACAGTGGCTCCGTCCACCGGCTCAGGAGACATTTGGGACGATCTGTGTGTCCGTGATATAAATGGAGTGAAAAAAAGGACGGATCAAAAAGAGAGAGGAAGGGAAAAAGACTCGGAATCGAGCCGCTGTTGCAAAAGGCAGCCGACTCGTGTGGCGCCGGGAGAGAAAAAAAAAAGGGTATATAACAAAGTATTGAGATGAACTTTTGTTATTGACCAAATACTTATTTTACCGAGGAATTTACCAATTAATTCATTAAAAATCCTTCAATGTGATTTTCTGGATTTTGTTTTCCTTATTTTGTCTCTCATAGTTGAGGTATACCTATGATGAAAATTGGAGACCTCTCTCATCTTTTAAGTGTGAGAACTTGCACAGTTGGTGGCTGACTAAATACTTTTTTCCCCACTGTATATAAAAGAGGGATGGGAAAAAGAGGGGAATTTCACTTTACAATTGGAAATATGGGAAATGCTAAATAGACAGCAATGGAAAAGTACCTCATCCCTGCAGTGGAGAGAATTTGGATGGAAAAACTTGGTAAGATTTTTCAGAACACCTGCACAAAACAAATTTACCCATCAGGGGTTGAACTGTTGGCGCTTGTGTGGTGAAAAGACTGCAAATCATTTTCATGTGTTTTGGTCATGCCCAGTTATCCACCAATATTGGACCAATGTACAGACAATATTGGGGAAAATATTCAAAACAACAGTTCCCTTTTCTTTTGTAACTTTGTATTTGGGTTTACTACCGGACTCACTGGAAAGACGAGGAGATAAATACTTATTCAATGTTTTAATATTGGCAAGTAAAAAAGCCCTAACTAAAAAATGGATGCTGAAGAACTGTCCTACACCTGAAGATTGGATTAACGTGATTCAAGACATTTACTCGATGGAAAAGTTGACATTCGCACTGAGACAGGACATGGATGGGTTCATGAGCTTTTGGCAACCCTGGATCGCATAAGTGTCTTCCATTAGATCTAATCTTTGACAAATACCATTTCAATGATGGTCCCGCTCTTTGTTCCAAAGCTACTCAGATGCTCTTTTACTTTTAATTACTTAATTTTCTGTTTGTTTTTTGCTGTTCTGTTTGTTTGTTTATTCGTTTTTGTTTTTTTTATTTAATTCTCTTTAATTTCACTTTTTCTTTGACTTTAAAAAAAGGGGGTGTTGTAATAACTATCCTACCAATGTTGTCAAATAACAAAAAATAAGGGAACGTGTGATGAAAATGTAAACAATGCAATGCTGTAATGACCTGTATACCCTTTACAAAAACTTAAATAAAAAAAAAACTAATTTTATTTAAAAAAAAAAAAGAAAAAGACAAAAATAAGCCATAAAATAATCCACAAATTTATAATGAAGTTTCAAATGTACAAGAAAAGACAATTTTACTAGAGGAAATTACAAATTTGAGGAAAACTGTTTCAAATTTAGATAAATTTACAGAGAAAAGTAGAAAACTATAAGAAAATTGTTATAAATTTTGGAGAAAAACCTCAAACCTTCAAGACTGAAGTCATTACTCAAGTTTTAAGTGGGTGCTCTTTGTACCCTTAACAAGAAAATTTTGGTTGTCTCCTTTAATTTACATGACACTTGATATTTTCCAACCTGTTCGTATACCACCATAGACAGAGAGAGAAGCTGGATTAGACAGAGCTCAGAGAGGGAAAGATGAGACAGAAGAGAGGAGCCAAGGAGAGGAAAGTGTTCAGGCAGAGGGTCCAGGAAAGGTGAGAGCAGAGGAAGGAGAGAAGGATGACACCAGTAAAAAGTCCAAAGACAGGACGTCTGGGTGGGACCCCAACTGGCCCAGTATTCCAACATTCAAGCCTTGGTTGTACAATACTTAAAATTGTGAGTTCCATATGCATGGCAGTGGCTCAGGAGGTAGAGTGGGTCGTCCAATAACTGGATGGTTGGCAGTTCGAATCCCGTTCTCCCCAGATATCCTGCCGTTGTTTCCCTGGGAAAGACACTTGACCCACCTTGCCTCCAGTGTCCATAACACTGGGTATGAATGTGTATAAATGTTCGGTGGTGGCCGGAGAGGCAGTTGGCCCAGATTGGCAGTCATGTTTCTAACAGAGCACTACGCTCCCAAAATGCAGGATTACTTGTAATACCTAGAATCTCCAAAAGTACAATGGGAGGCAGAGCCTTCAGTTATCAAGCTCCTCTCCTGTGGAATCAGCTGCCAATCTGGATTCGGGAGTCAGACTCGATCTCTGTTTTTAAGAATAGGGCTAAAACCTACCTTTTTGATATAGCCTACAATTAGGGAGGGATCATGTGTTTCTGAACCCTCCCTTAGTTATGCTGCTAATAGGTTTAGTCAGCCGGGGGACCTCCAGTAATGCACTGGGCCTCACTCCTTTCCTCACTCTCTATGAAATATTTTTTTTTGCTGGTCATTAACATCTGTTTGTTCTCTCCCATAGATTGAGTCCCCATCGTGCTGTTTGCTCTCTACATGTCTGTTCTTTTCTTCTTCTCTATCCCCTCACCCCCCAGCCAGTCGCAGCAGATGACTGCCCCTCCCTGAGCCTGGTTCTGCTGGAGGTTTCTTCCTGTTAAAAGGGAGTTTTTCCTCTCCACCGTCGCCAAGTGCTTGCTCACAGGGGATCGCCTGATTGCTGGGGTCTTTCTGCAACTGTGGGGGTCCCCCCCTACAGTTGATAGTGCTATGAGATGACTGTTGTTGTGAAATGGCGCTATATAAATAAAGTTGAATTGAATTGAATTAAAGTTGAATTGAATGTTTCTGTCAGCCTGTCCCAGGGCAGCTGTGGCTACAGTAGCAGCTTGCCACTACCATTGTCTGTCTGGAGTGAATGAATAATCTATCTGTAAAAGATACTGGGTGGATTTTTTTTTTTTTTTTTTTTTTGGGACTTCCGGTCTGGACGCCATGGCGACTGCAGCTTAACGCTCAAGCTCTCAGACCCAATCCAAGAAAATACCTTGAAAATCAAACTTAACAGATTTTTGGAGGAGTGAAAATCAAAAGACAAAATCATCATGTCTAAAGGAAAACAGAAGAAACTGAAATTTTCCAGGCCAGGACACGTATCGGCCGGAGAATCTGAACTGGAAGATTTCCGTTCAGAAGACGAGGAACTGGTTGTGGCTAACAAGAAGATTAGCTTGAAAATGCTATTTGAATTACTACGACGATTTCGCCGAGAGGTTTCGGCCGAATTTCGTGAATTCAGAGACGAATTAAAAAGGACAAACAGCAGAGTGGACCAGGCCGAGAACCGAATCTTGGAAGCAGAGGAACGAATAAAAGTGCTCGAAGATTCTGTGCTGGACCTACGCAAAAGACAAGCATCTATAGAGGCTAAGCTAACCGACCAAGAAGGAAGACAGAGAAGCGACAATATAAGAATTCATGGTCTGATAGAAGGAGCCGAAGATGGTTTTAACTCAATGGCAGAATGCGTGGAATCTTTACTAAGAGAGAAATTGGATATTCCACAAACCACCGACTTGAAGATAGAAAAGGCACATCGTTCATTAGCCGCTAAGCCAGCGGCGGAAGCGCCCCCACGTTCGGTGTTGGTAAGATTTTCCAATTTCAAAATAAAACAAGAGGTTGTAAGACTGGCTTGGCAGAAAAAAGGATTTATGCACCAGGAGAGAAAAGTCTTCGTGGAACACGATTACGCCCCGGAGGTCCTTAAAAAGCGCAGGGAATACAATGACGCCAAAAAGGTACTACGTGAGAAGAAACTGCGCTTTCAGACGCCATTTCCTGCGAAGTTAAGGGTCTTCTACGGTGAAGAAACATGTGTCTATAATTTGGCGGAAGAAGCAACAGCTGACATGGCGAGAAGAGGGCTCCCGGTAACAGTATTTAAACCCGCAGCAGACCCGAGTGATAAGATCAAAGCGCAAACATGGACAACACAGAGACCTTCAAAATCCACGGGCCAGCAGCGGGAAACCCAGCGCCAGAGTGTTGCAGATAAACTGGCCGTTTTCAGGTTGGAATAGCGACCATTTTTTTTTTTGAGTCAATTTGCACATCCAACCCCCCTCATACAAGGTAACAAACATTAAAGGAAATGCATACTCAGCATGTGGTAAAACATTTCATGGAACAGTCATAATATTTGAAACAAATAAGTCTTTTTAATAAAAAAAAACAACAACAAAAAAAAAACTTGTTAAAATAGAAATGTGACAATAATCCACATGTTCTCCTCACACTAACAAATACTGTTTTTGCGTGAATGTTTGCTGTGATGGGGGTGGGAGGGTGCACACAATTTCACAGGGTATAGGCATAAAGGGAAAAAAAAATCATTACAAGTTCGGATTGGGTTCTGAAACTCACGTTAAAAGCATGGGTCAACTTACAGGGGTAAGAGAGGGCCCTCAACACGTAACAGAGTTTGAGGAATTTCCCTCAGAGACTACACTCCATCAAGGCTCTTCCAGGGTCTTTAAAAAGACCTCAGCTCAGGAAGTTCTTTTGACAGTCTTCCGTTTTAAAGTTTTATACACGATGTTCTTAATGTTCTTTCAGTTTCTGAGTAGCACAAAAGAGGGCCACCACACAGTTATACTCAACAAAACCACACAATGGAGAAACAGGGTGTAACCAAAATAATTTCATTTAATGTAAAAGGAATCCTGAATCCAGTTAAAAGATCCAAGATTCAAGGCAAAAAGAAAAAAGACAAAGCAGGAATAATATTTTTACAAGAAACCCACCTAACAGATGTGGAGCACACTAAACTCAGTAGACAAGGGTTTAAAATGATCTCTTCATCTTCATATAAGTCAGGGAGGAGGAGGGGAGTAGCGACATTGATATCTACCAAAATTACATTTGAAAAAAAATCAGAACACAAAGATAAAGAAGGGAGGTACAGTTTGGTAACTGGGCGGCTAGAGGGAGAAGATATCACCCTGCTGAATGTATATGCACCCCCAGGGGCTAACTGGAAATTTTATAAAAATGTATTTGACCTAATGATAACTAAAGCTCAAGGTTTAGTGATATGTGGTGGGGACTTCAATCTTAGACTGAATCCATACTGGGATGCTTCTGGTAATTCTCCACATCAAAATAACACCCAAAGCAGGAAGACTCGGATGCTACTAAAAGAAATGGGAATCTGTGATGTGTGGAGGGAACTCAACCCCAGTGTAAAAGACTATATATTTTACTCAACGCCACATTCATCTTACTCAAGGATTGACTATTTTTTTTATGTTTAGAGACATTGGAAGAGTAGAAACATGTAAAATAGGACTGATGAATCTCTCTGACCACAGTCCGATCTACATGGACTTAAATATCCAAAAATACACAAATAATACATTTTCTTGGAGGCTGAATTCAAATGTCCTGAAAGGACCACTAAAAGATGAATTGGAATCAGATATTCTCAGATATTTGGAAGAAAACAATAATGGAGAAGTATCCCCTTTAATACTGTGGGATGCATGCAAAGCTGTAATAAGGGGAAAGATTATTGCAAAACTGGCAACCCAAAAGAAACTAAGACAAGAAAAACTATCCACATTAGAGTCAGAACTTAAGAACCTAGAAAAAGAACACAAAGGCAACACTCATTCTATTGACTCGCTCAAGATTAAGGAAATTAAAAACCAAATAAATGAGATCTACACAATAGAAATCCAAAAGAAACTTACATTTTTGAAACAAAAATACTATGAAGCAGGCAGTAAATCGGCTAAATTGCTAACCTATAAACTGAGGAAACAACAAATAGAAAGAGCAATGTACAAAATCAGAGACCCAGTATCAAAGGAAATAAAATTCAGAATTCAGGATATTCTTAAAAGCTTCGAGAATTACTATAAGAACTTATACTCCCACAAAAAAACATAAAAATGTATCCGAGGCATTCCTAAACACATTAAACCTTCCCCAAATTACGGAATCACAAAATAAAACACTACTGTCAGAAATACAACCTAAAGAATTGGAAAAAGCAATTATGAAACTTAAAGCTAACAAATCCCCAGGAGCAGATGGCTATACAGCAGAGTGGCACAAAACCTTTAAACAGCAACTATCTCCTCTCCTCCTGAAAACATTTAACTATGTCCTCCACACAGGAGAAATCCCCCCCCTCCTGGAGAGAAGGGGTCATTGCAGTTATACCTAAACCTGAAAAGGATAAACTAGAGTGCTCCAACTACAGACCAATCAGTGTATTAAATCTTAGAAAATATACTGACAGACCTAATTCAATTAGACCAAACAGGTTTTATAAGACAAAGACAGACACAAGACAACATTTGACGCACTTTACACATAATTCATCATATAAAAAAATATAACTTAAATGCAGTCATATTGGGATTAGATGCTGAAAAAGCATTCGATTCGGTTGACTGGTCTTTTCTATATAGAATCTTATCCAGTTTCAATTTTCATAACAACTTCATTAGAACTATACAGGCATTATATAAAAAAACCAACAGCTAAAATAAGGATTAACGGTAATTTATCATCATCCTTTGAGCTGGAAAGAGGATGTCGTCAAGGCTGCCCCCTGTCTCCACTGCTCTTTGCAATCTTCATAGAACCTCTGAGCCAATGGATAAGACAAAATCAAAAAATTCAAGGTATTACACTTGGTCAGAAGGAACATAAAATAGCACTCTTTGCTGATGACATTTTAATATACCTAGGGCAGCCGGACACTTCTTTACCAGAACTAATCTCAGTTTTTTCAGAGTATGGAGATTTATCGGGGTACAAATTAAACATGCATAAAACCCAAGTTTTAACATTCAACTATGACCCAAATCATTATTCACTAAGCAAACTCAAAACTAACTGGGAGACGGAATCTATGAAATATCTGGGGGTCAATATCCCGAAACAACTCAACAAAATTATATCACTAAACTATGATCCACTGGTGACAAAAATAAAATCTGACCTAGCAAGATGGAATATGATACCATTCTTGGGTACTGCACAAAGAATTGAAGCAGTCAAAATGAATATACTTCCACGTCTTCTATACCTTTTCCAAACAATACCGGTAGAACCTCCCAATAAAACATGGCAGGAGCTGGACAGAAGAATCTCAAGATTTATATGGCAGGGCAAGAGACCTAGAATCAGATATAGAACCTTACAGCTAAACAAAGACAAAGGTGGGCTTGCGCTGCCAAATATCAGGGACTACTTTAAAGCCGCACAAATTAAAACTTTAGTAGAGATATGTAGCCCAGTCTACACTGCACAATGGAAGGAGATCGAATGCCAAATAACAAGTGACATCCCCCTACAGGCGATAATAGGGAACAATGCCTTACCTAAACTTTTGAATAACACTAACCCGTGGATAGAGACCCCGCTAAAAATTTGGTTTAAGATAGTCAGAGAGAATCAAACTAAAGAGCCCTATCGACTTCTGCAATGGATTGCCTATGATCAAGACTTTACTCCTAATAAAACAGACACCAGATTTAAAAAGTGGAAGGAGAAAGGGCTGATAAAATATTACGATTTTTTTAAAGGGCAAATTTTAAGAAGTTTTGAAGATTGGAAAATAAAAGGTCTAATAAATAAAGACCTTTACAGGTTCTTCCAGCTTAGACACCACATAAACAATATACTTAAAAAGGAGGATTTGGAAAGGGCCCAGTCAGGTGTTCTGAAGGTCTTCTTAATGGCATATAAAGGGATCCCAGGGATCAGATACATTTCTAAAATATACCAAGGTCTTCAAGACTTTCATTTTATCATCATTTAACAGTCCTACATTAAGTTTCCATGTTGTTTGTCGTTTTCTATTGTTTAAATTTATTTCCATGTATATAGGATTATGATCTGATATTTCTGCCCCTCCAATCCAACAATTTCTCACCCTGTGTCTGTCACCTTCATTCATAAGGAAGTAATCTATTCTAGAGTGTACTTTATGGACTGCTGAATAATGTGTATAGTCTTTTTCGAGTGGGTGTAGGCCCCTCCAAATGTCTACCATACCCATTTCTGCCAGTGAGGTTCTTATGAATTTTGTTACATGTTTTTTTGTCTTCTTAACACTTGTTGTATCAATTTCATGATCCATGACAGCATTTAAGTCTCCTCCACAAATTAGGACTCCTTCACTGTGTGTTGCTATGAGATCAAACAGATGTTGAAAAAAACCCTTGTCACTTTCTGGTGGGGCATAGATGTTCACTAATGTGATCCGCATTCCATCTATGCTACCCTTTATTATTACATACCTGCCTTCTTTATCCTGGATTTCCTGTTCACATTCAAATTGTATTTTATTTGAAATTAGTATCATAACCCCCCTTTTAGTTCCTCCCTTAAATGAACTGTAGTAGGAGTTCTTATAGCCAAATCTCTTTAGTTTCACATGTTCTGTCTTGCTCAAATGTGTCTCTTGCATAAATATAATTTCGGCTTTTTCCTTTCTTGAATTTTCTTATTATTCTTTCCCTTTTAACAGGTGAGTTCAGACCATTCACGTTTAGTGTTATTATCTTAAGATTTTTACCCATAATCATGTTTTTCCATTTTTTTAACCTGTGCTCCTAGCCCCTTTAACAAAAACAACACATATTTATATAAAAACACATTAAAAAATCTCGACCTCCGTACTTTGGGCCTTTCTTCTGCCCACTGGTCCCTGTTGGTGGGTGGAGGGAATGTCCTCACCGAGTGTAGGGCCCTCCCTAGACCTGTATTTACTATCCAAGAAATAGTCAGTCTAGAAATGTCCAACAACGGACTTTAAAACATTCACTAAAAATGTTAAAAACTGGCTGAAAAATAAACAAGAATGTACTCATGTATGAATTAATTGTCTGCAAAGTGAGAGTGAATGAAGGGAAGGAATAAATGTGTTTGTTTATAGTGAGTGACGGAGGGAGGAAGGCCTGAAATAGGCAAATGTGAGTTATGTTATATGTGTTAAATGTGAGTCAGGCTGTTATATTTGTGTATTTATAATATTTATAATATTTATGTTAAATGTGAGTCAGGTTGTTATATTTGTGTATTTATAATATTTATAATTGTGTATTTATAATTTTTCTGCATTGATGTATGTGGTTATTGTGTATATTTTTTATCTTGATTCTTTTTTCTAAAGCCCATCCAGGGACAAGAGTTGCAAATTAGCTAATAGCTATACACTCTATGTGCAACACATCAGATTGATTGTCTTTGATTAATTGTCTATGTTTATTGCACTGTCCCTGTCAAATAAACTAATCTACTACTACTACAAATATCACTTAAACCTCTCCTAGCCGTCTGTTTCTCTTTTACCTTGTCTTCTTGGCCTTCATTTCTTCTGTGTCTTTCTTAATCTTTATTATAATCTAGGCTTTCAGTTGAAAGCCTTGTAGTCTTTCCTGGGCCCGCTGCGCCACGTCTCCCCCCGTCTTTTGCCATTCACTCGCCTCCACTCCGGCTGTCGTGATGCGTTCAGGGCCTCCACTGCTCCTACCGTTTCCTCCGGCACGTACACCTCAAGGCCCCGCTCCATCATGTCCTGCGCTGCCTCTCTGGCTGTGTTGTAGGTTCTTACGCCGTTCTCCCAATGAATCCTCATCTTCGTTAGCGGCGTTTGGAATCTAATTTTTTTTTCTTTCAGCGTTTTTTTAATGTTGGCATATTTCTTCCGCTGCTGCACAATTTCTGCCGGGTAGTCATGATCAAAGAATATCTGCTTGTCGCCGATTCGTATCTTTTTTTTCCACGCTCGTGTCAGGATTCTTTCCTTTACATCATATTTCAGAAAGTTTACCACAACTGACCTGGGTGTAGAGCGTGGGTTCGGGTTCTGTGCTGAGGCTCTGTGCGCTCGTTGAATCTGCAGATCCGCTTCGCTGGGCAGTTCCAGCTCTTTTTTTAAGAACTGATCCATGAATTTCGTCATCGAGTTGCCTTCAATGCCCTCCGGGATCCCGAAGATGCGTATATTGCCCCGTCTGGACCTGCTCTCCAAGTCGGTTACTTTCTCCTGCATCCTCTGCATTTGTGCCGTCAGGGTCTGCAGCTGTTCGCTTGCCTCGCTATTCCAATCTTCCAGCTCTGATATTCGGGCCTGCGCTTCTGTCATACACGCCCGCTGGGAGCGCAGCTCCTCCATGTTTTCTGCTAGCTTGCGCTCCATTTCTCTTCGGAGGCCCATAATTTCCTCCATCTCTTTTTTCAGCTCCTCCTTAAGAGCCGCTAAATCCTGTTGTTGCTGCCGTTTGAAGTCTCTCAACTCTTTACCCAAACTGGCGATGCCAGTGTTCATGGTATCGAGTTTTGTGTCCTCCATTTTCTCTGCTGCAGCCACCTCGTTTTTTTGGGCCCCGTGTTCAGCGGTTTCTCCTGCGTTGTTGAAGAGGAATTCTTTAATTTTACTCTGCTTTTGTCCTTGTGCCCGGCTCCTTCATGTTTTCATCCCTTAGTTTATTGATCCGCTTATGTCGAGTTGGCCATTTACCGATGATTTTTAATCCGGCTAGGGAGAGCTCTCTGTTTAAGCGTTATGTCTCTCCGCCATCTTCCCGGAAGTCTCCAAGGTCTTCAAGACTTAAAAGGAGACAACACATCATATATGTGTGTATATATATATATTTTATAGTAATATGTACATATGTATATTAGCTGCTCTTGCTTGCTTGTTTTTTTTTTTCTTGCCTTCTGATTGTTGCTCTGAGTGTTGCTATCCCTGTGCTGTTGCAATCCTGGAATTTCCCCGTTGTGGGACTAATAAAGGCTTATCTTATCTTATCTTATATATAAAAGAGAGATGGGAAAAAGAGGGGAATTTCACTTTACAACTGGAAATATGGGAAAAGCTAAATAAACAGCAATGGGAAAAGTACTTCATCCCTGCAGTGGAGAGAATTTGGATGGAAAAACTTGGTAAGATTTTTCAGAACACCTGCACAAAACAAATTTACCCATAAAGGGTTGAACTGTTGGCTAGGGCTGGGAACGATCCCTAATTTCCAGAACCGATTCGATTCCGATTCTTGAGATTCTGAATCGATTCGATTCCGATTCAATCCCGATTCGATCTGGGGAATTACCATTTTAATAGCCATTTTACTTCCCATGAAACAAAAATCTTTGAGACCTAATGCTGCAAATTGTACCAAGAATCTTCTAACTTTGTTAATACATAAATTATCACATATAGAACTGACCCAAAATCAGTTACAATAATGCACTTTTTATTATTTAACTTATCATTTCATAAAGTGCTCACAGGTGCTTTCTTTAGTGCAAAGGGTGTGTCGTGTCAAGTTCACCACCCAGAGTAAGTAAACAAATTCAATGCATGAACCATGCAGACATAATCTCACTGTATTTCAGTCCCTCCAGGATTTTGTCAGCTCTTTTTGTGATTGTTGTGGCCCAAAAAGCCTGGATTTGTGGGAGCTTTTCCAAAAAGTTAAGCACTTTTAGAGTTTTTTTGCACTCAAAGTTGTGTGAGGAAGTACAAATTTTAAAGCAGCTGCTTTTTCCATAGTTTACAGTGATGCTATTCTATGTAACACCACAAGAAAAGCACAGGATTGCCAAAAATTTCTTGTTAAACAGTGATTTATTTAGAATTAAATGCTCAGTAAAATTGTAAAAAAAAAAAAAAAAATGGCCAATATTGTGTTCTTGCTGAGAACTTTAAAAAAGAAATAAAAGAATTTGTCATTACAACAACTAAATTGCATTGAATGCATGTTAGTGCGGAGAAAGTGATGGCAGCACCTCCTTGAATCTTGAATTTGAAGGTCTTCTTCTGTGCTGAAATCCACATGAAGCAGGGATGGTTCCTCCACTGACGACCTCTGACCTTCAGAAGGTCTCAGTGAGGATGAAGCTTCCAGTCTTCACACATCTGAAGGCAGATAAAAATAGATTTCACAGTAAAATTAACATTCATATTTTTAGATCGCCACACCACAGTAGGGTTTAATAATTTAGGGTTTTTTTTTTTAATATTTTAACTACAAATTAACTTTCAATGTTGGAAAAGGGTTTCAGTTCATTTCCTGAGAAGGTTTGTTCATTTCAATTTAGTTCTACTGAGTAAAAATAGCTTGTTGTACTGCAGCCTTTATTAATTTTATTGTGATTTATTCTCTTCACATTGCTTAAGTGGCAGAAGTCCATAATCTCATAAAATATACCTTAATTCTGCATTTATTCACAGCGCTGAACCAACAGTTCTCTTTGTGTCCATAGTTTGTAAAAGAAACCATCATCATGCCAGATAAATTATTAATTGACGACACAAACGTTAAAACAAATATTATACTTAGTCTCAGCAGCTCCAAGTCTCTGCTTCACGGGTTTCAGCCTCCACGCATTTTCCGTTTATCAGTCGTCAACTTTATGTTCCAACACAGCGCTGCACGGAGTAAAAGTCCGTTTATCCCCGCTTTATGAAAAATATTCAGAAGCTGTTGAGGACAGTCTATACGGTGACTTTTGCAGCTAAATTAAGAGACGCACGTTATTAACTCCGCGTCATGTAAACACAAAAGACGTGTGCATGCGCCGCAGGGAACACAGAAGTTTTATTTATGAAAAATATTCAGAAGCTGTTGAGGACAATCTTTACGGTAACTTTTGTTGCTAAATTAAGAGACGCACGTTATTATCTCCGCTCGTGTAAACACGAAAGAGCACGCGCGGCAGGAAACTCTTGCTGGATGAGAACCGTTTTAACACCACAGAAGAAGAACTAGCATATCCGTTAGCTTGCTAGCTCCGTTAGCGCGTCGGTTGTTTATGCTTCTCGGCCATTGTTACTGGCTCACTGACCCGGTTTCAACCCGATTATACTCAGCAGACGTTCACAAACGTAAAAATATTATATTAAAACATATTAATATTAAAAGATCGATCCGCGGATTTTGTGGATCGATATCGGCTCAGTCAAACATGTATCGATCCATATCGATATATTGATCTTTTGAACCCACCCCTACTGTTGGCGCTTGTGTGGTGAAAAGACTGCAAATCATTTTCATGTGTTTTGGTCATGCCCAGTTATCCACCAATATCGGACCTATGTACAGACAATATTGGGGAAAATATTCAAAATAACAGTTCCCTTTTCTTTTGTAACTTTGTATTTGGGTTTACTACCGGACTCACTGGAAAGACGAGGAGAAAAATACTTATTCAATGTTTTAATATTGGCAAGTAAAAAAGCTCTAACTAAAAAATGGATGTTGAAGGACTGTCCTACACCTGAAGATTGGATTAACGTGATTCAAGACATTTACTCGATGGAAAAGTTGACATTCGCAGTGAGACAGGACATGGATGGGTTCTTGAACTTTTGGCAACCCTGGATCGCATATGTGTCTTCCATTAGATCTAATCTCTGACAAATACCATTTCAATAATGGTCCCGCTCTTTGTTCCAACGCTACTCAGATGCTCTTTTACCTTTATTTACTTATTTTTCTTTTTGTTTGTTTTTTGCTGTTTTGTTTGATTGTTTGTTTTTTTATTTTATTTTCTTTAATTTCACTTTTTCCTTTCACTTTAAAAAAAAAAGGGGTGTTGTAATAATTATTCTTCCAATGTTGTCAGATATCAGAAAATAAGGAAACGTGATGAAAATGTAAACAATGCATTGCTGTAACAACCTGTATACCCTTGACAAAAACTTAAATTAAAAAAAAAAAAGATACTGGGTGGTGCAGCAGCACAGCAACTCACCCTTGGCCATGGGATCCCTGGTTCGATCCCAGCCCCTGACCAACAGTGATCTGTGTGGAGTTTGCATGTTCTCCCCATGTCTGCGTGGGTTTACTCCGGGAGATCTCCGGTTTCCTCCCACAGGCCAAAAACATGCAGGTTAGGTTAAGTGAAGACTCTAAAGTCTCCCACCCACTCCCACCCTTTGCACTGCAACTTTCAGCTTCTTCCCTCCAGACGGAGGTTTGCTGTCCCAAAAAGTAGAACCCAGCTTTGTCCCTGCTGCTGTCAAAGAGTTGAACAAGCTATAAAAAATTATATTGTACATATTTTATATTTACCTATTTTGTAAGATGTGTGCCTGTGTTTGTGTCTATGTTGAATGTAATTAGTGGCTTGTAAATATGGATGTCAGACTGCAAAACAAATCTACCTACGGGTACAAATAAAGTAACCTGAACCTGAACCTAAAGTGGTCCTAGGTGTCAATGTGTGTGTGAATAGTAAAAATTAAGTGCCGTACCGTGGCTGCTTCATCCATCCAGGTGGATGCCCTCAATTTCCCCTCTGGGGATCAGTAAAGTATACAAATTTTTAAAAAAAAATGTCTAAGTGTCTATGATAAAGCACTGCATAAATCTGATGCATTATTATATGCAAAGTTGCTGTGCAAAATTTAAAAAAAAAAAAAGAATAGTACAAAATTAACATATTCATACATATGTGTTTATGCACCCCCCCCCCCCCCCGGAAAAATATGTTGCCACCGCGCCAAGGTCCTTAAGCCAGAGGAAACACTGACATCTGTCGCAAGTTCTGTGGTGGACTTTTTCCAGTTGGTGCATCATGACATGCACTACACAAAGAGCAGAGAGAAACGAGCCTATGATGATCTGGTCAGTCACTGCAACAGATACTGGAGTCAGTTTGTCTTGGCCTGTCCTTGCCACTGATAATACCTCTATCTGCCAAGAATGTGCCACTAGCTCAGCAAAAGCTAGCGGTACTCAAATACTTGGCAAGCAATTTCATGAAATGTTCAGTCAGAAAGCAACTCATACCGGCTTGGACGTCGCCCGGGTTAACAAGGTCAGGAGTTTCTGGCAGCGGAGGGCAAAGGACAGAGCTGCAAGGAGGAATCTGATCAGACCTAAATGAAACAGCCATTGTCACCCCCAACAGACTGCTATGATGATGATGGAGTTAAACTGTGTCTTTGTGCATCTAGAGAAAGCATCTGATAGGGTGCCAAGACAGGAAGTGTGGTACTGTATGAGAAAGTCAGGAGTGGCAGAGAGGTATGGGAGGGTGGTGCAGGACATGTGTGAGGACAGCGAGACGGTGGTGAGGTGCGCTGTAGGAGTGACAGATGGATTCAAGGTCAGGGTGGGATTACATCAGGGATCAGCTCTGAGCCCCTTCTTGTTTGCCATGGTGATGGACAGGCTGACAGACTAGGTCAGGCAGGAGTCTCCGTGGACCATGAGGTTTGCAGACGACATTGTGATCTATAGTGAGAGTAGGGAGCAGGTGGAAGAGAACCTGGAGAGGTGGAGGTATGTTCTGGAGAGAAGAGGAATGAAAGTCAGTAGAAGCAAGACAGAATACATGAGTGTGACTGAGAGAGAGGCAGCTGCAATAGTGAAGATGGAAGAAGTAGCGGTTGTGAAAGTAGATGAGTTTAAATACCTGGGGTCAACCATCCCAAGCAATGGAAAATGCACAAGAAAGGAGAAGAAGAGAATGCAGGCAGGGTGGAGTGGGTGGAGACGACTGTCAGGGGTGATTTATGACAGAAGGGTAGCAGCAAGAGTGAAAGGCAAGATTTATAAGACGGTTGTGAGACCTGCTATGATGTATGATTTGGAGACGGTGGTGCTGACAAAAAGACAGGAGGTGGAGGTGGCAGAGAGGAAGATGCTAAGATTTTCATTGGGAGTGACTAGGAGGAAGAAGATTAGAAATGAGTATATCAGAGGGACAGCTCTGAGCGGTTTGGAGACAAAGTAAGAGAGGCAAGGCTGAGATGGTCTGGACATGTGCAGAGGAGGGATAGTGGATATATTGGACAAAGGATGTTGAAGATGGAGGTGCCAGAGAGGAGAAAAAGAGGAAGAACACAGAGAAGATTGATGGATGTAGTGAAGGAGGACATGGAGAGGGTTGGTGTTTCAGAGGAAGATGAAGGGATAGAGTGAGATGGAGGCAGATGATCCACTGTGGAGACCCCGGAAGGGAGCAGCTGGAAGAAGAACAAACTGTCAGATTTTCCACTGGTCATGTAATTAAGAATATACAGTGGTACCTCTACTTACGAACGTCTCTACATACGGAATTTTCAGGTTACGAGACGCCTCAACGGGAAAATATTGCCTCAAGTTACGAACGAAATTTCAGGATACGAAAGGCAAAAAAGTATGCGCTCCTCGCAGCTTCTGTAGTTTACCGAACGTAAACATACCTGTAGCTGCTCTGCCATTGGCTATCGCCTAGCATCTTCCTGGTATCCCATTGGCCACAAAGTTTTTTTTTTCCCAAAACTTTATGCGTTTGGTTGATCTCGCCAAAGAATATGGCCGTAATACATCAACGATCAGCACGGTATTTATTTATTTATTTAGCGAATGCAAAGTCCTTAAGCCAAGCAGTTGCCTCCTGGTTTGCTGTATGGAGGGTGTGTAATCCTCCTTCCAGTCTTTGGAGCGGGCAAGCCTCTATGATGTGTTCCATAGTTTGCTCCTCTCCACATGCGCACAGTGGGCTAGGGCTAGCACGGTATTAAAACAAAACGAAGCACTTACAAGCCGACAAAAGCAAACGTCCTTGGATCAGAACATGAACCAAATTAGGCAAAAGGTGACGACGTCGACGACGATAGCAGTTAAAGGGTAAATGAACATAATTTTTATTATTCTCTTTTATTATTCTCTCATTTTATACTCTCATTTTATGTTGATTGTGCAGTAATCTAATTGTAACATGTATTTGTTACATGTTTTGATGCGTTTTTACGATTTATAAAAAATTTATGCCCGAATTTTGGGGGCTTGGAACGGATTACGGCATTTACATGTAAAACGCGCCTCTACTTACGAATTTTTCACGTTACGAGAATTCTTCCGGAACAAATTAAATTCGTAAGTAGAGGTACCACTGTATTTTAGAGTTCAATCTAACTGATATGGGCAGCTCGGTGGTGCAGTGGTTAGCACAGTGGCAGCACAGTAAGAAGGTCACAGGATTGATTCCACCCCTGACCATCGTGGGTTCCATTCCACCTCCTGACCATCAGTGACCCTTCTGTGTGGAGTTTGCATGTTCTCCCCGTGTCTGCGTGGGTTTACCCCGGGTACTCCAGTTTCCTCCCACAGGCCACAAACATGCAGGTCAGGTTAAGTGGAGACTCTAAAGTGGACCTGGGTGTGAATGTGTGTGTGAATGGTGAAGGGATTGGTGCCGTACTGTGGCTGCCTCATCCATCCAGGTGGATGTCCTGAATTTCCCTCTGGGGATCAATAAAGTATACAAAAAAAACCCCAAATATACATATTTAAAATAAACATTAATTTATGTATTTTACGGCCTTAATTTAACTGTTGTTCAGCTGCTGACTTCAACAAGAGTGAAAGTTTTATTTTTTCTGGTCATGGTCCTCTGTCTGGTGAAGATTCTCCAAGAAAACAAAAAAATACAATAAAAAAAGACAAAAATAAAGTTCCATCTCTGTCAAAAATGTCTGCAAAAAAATCTCTCAACAGACATCATCATAGTTGCTAAGCAACTGGGTAGTGTGTGGTCACAGACATACAGTGGGGTAAAAAAAGTATTTAGTCAGCCACCAATTGTGCAAGTTCTCCCACTTAAAAGATGAGAGAGGTCTCCAATTTTCATCATACTCAACTATGAGAGACAAAATGAGAAAAAAAAAATCCAGAAAATCACATTGTCTGATTTTTAAAGAATTTATTTGCATATTATGGTGAAAAATAAGTATTTGGTCAATAACAAAAGTTCATCTCAGTACTTTGTTATATACCCTTTGTTGGCAATGACAGAGGTCAAACGTTTTCTGTAAGTTTTCACACACTGTTGCTGGTATTTTGGCCCATTCCTCCATGCAGATCTCCTCTAGAGCAGTGATGTTTTGGGGCTGTCGCTGGGCAACAGACTTTCAACTCCCTCTAAAGATTTTCTATGGGGTTGAGATCTGGAGACTGGCTAGGCCACTCCAGGACCTTGAAATGCTTCTTACAAAGCCACTCCTTCGTTGCCCAGGTGGTGTGTTTGGGATCATTGTCATGCTGAAAGACCCAGCCACGTTTCATCTTCAATGCCCTTGCTGATGGAAGGTTCAGGTTCAGGTTACTTTATTTGTACCCGTAGGTAGATTTGTTTTCCTTGCTGATGGAAGGAGGTTTTCACTCAAAATCTCACGATACATGGCCCCATTCATTCTTTCCTTTACACGGATCAGTTGTCCTGGTCCCTTTGCAGAAAAACAGCCCCAAAGCACGATGTTTCCACCCCCATGCTTCACAGTAGGTATGGTGTTCTTTCTCCTCCAAACACAACAAGTTGAGTTTTTACCAAAAAGTTCTATTTTGGTTTCATCTGACCATATGACATTCTCCCAATCCTCTTCTGGATCATCCAAATGCTCTCTAGCAAACTTCAGACGGGCCTGGACATGTACTGGCTTAAGCGGGGGACACGTCTGGCACTGCAGGATTTGAGTGCATGGCGGCGTAGTGTGTTTCTGATGTAGCCTTTGTTACTTTGGTCCCAGCTCTCTGCAGTTCATTCACTAGGTCCCCCCGTGTGGTTCTGGAATTTTTGCTCACCGTTCTCATGATCATTTTGACCCCACGGGGTGAGATCTTGCGTGGAGCCCCAGATCGAGGGAGATTATCAGTGGTCTTGTATGTCTTCCATTTTCTAATAATTCCTCCCACAGTTGATTTTTTCACACCAAGCTGCTTACCTTTTGCAGATTCAGTCTTCCCAGCCTGGTGCAGGTCTACAATTTTGTTTCTGGTGTCCTTTGACAGCTCTTTGGTCTTGGCCATAGTGGAGTTTGGAGTCTGACTGTTTGAGGTTGTGGACAGGTGTCTTTTATACTGATAACAAGTTCAAACAGGTGCCATTAATACAGGTAACGAGTGGAGGACAGAGGAGCCTCTTAAAGAAGAAGTTACAGGTCTGTGAGAGCCAGAAATCTTGCTTGTTTGTAGGTGCCCAAATACTTATTTTCCACCATAATTTGCAAATAAATTCTTTAAAAATCAGACAATGTGATTTTCTGGGTTTTTTTTTTTCTCATTTTGTCTCTCATAGTAGAGGTATACCTATGATGAAAATTGGAGACCTCTCTCATCTTTTAAGTGGGAGAACTTGCACAATTGGTGGCTGACTAAATACTTTTTTGCCCCACTGTAGGTCCTCCAAAGACCAGACCGTCTCATTGAGGACCTACTCTCACTGTAGTGGCGGTTCTGTGCTGACCGAGGTTTGACACCTAAAGTATGGAACCTCTGTCAGTGTGATCGCTCCCTACTGTTCTGCAGAACAGCACCTTCCCCCAGCTTTGGAACCGTTGGAAGAGGTGGTCTGTGGAACAGAATGAATGTTAAGTGTTCACACGTGTATGAGCACGTACATGTGCACGTTATATGCATTTGATATAGGCTATAATAATAATGGAGTAGATTTATATGGCGCTTTACATGTCAAGTGACATCTCAAAGCGCTTACAGTGAGTCTATTAGTCATTCACTCCAGACAGACATTGACAGTGGTAAGCTACTTCTGTAGCCACAGTTGCCCTGGGGCAGACTGATGGAAACATGGCTGCCAATCCACGCCAACGGCCTCTCCAACCACTACCAAACATTTATACACATTCATGCCCAGTGAATGTGTATAAATCCCCACCAATCCAGGGAGTTCTCAGCATAACACCGACCAGTAGCCCTGGTCCTGGGCCATAAAAGTGACCGGTGTGCCTTGGTGGGTGATCCGCTGTGGAATCACGATGAAACCACTCAGAGATGGGCCGGAGTGAACCAGGTGATAACACGGATGGTTATTAGGGTGATTAAGATCTGAAGAAAATAACAATATAAGCCGCGCTTACAGTGAGTGTCCTGATAACAGTGTTAGCTTGTGGGCTAATAGGCTACCTTTAGCCACCACTTCATCTACATGACGGACAGCTAGGTGGGCCAATAACAGAGCAGTGGGCGGGTCTCAAGGACGGCAGTGGGTTGGCTTTTTCTAAATTTGACATACGATTTACCTGGAAAAGTCAAAAAACCTTTTGGGGAGTTTCTCAGAGAAAACGAGATAAAGGCAGCGTGCTTTTTTCTGATAGTTGATTTTTAGGAAATTTTTTGGTTAATTCCATGATCAGTTGACACGTTTGAGACAGTTACAGCCAATAAACTCACCATTTTTCACTGAATGACCCCTTAATTTTTAAAACGCATGCCTCTGATGGCAGGCTGCTGTGGCCGTCAGAAAGTTGGTGACAGAAAAACTTGTTAGAAATAAATTTAAATCAAACTCACCACTGCTGCTAAAAATCGTCTCTGTGCTGTTTTTAAACTGTAGCTCTCTTCTATGCTATTTTCTCTGATGAATGGGCCTTCCTCACCCCCACATAAAGTTAATGTGTCCCACAAATTTACAGCTTTCTTTCCAGTAAATTTCCGACTTTCTCCACTTACAGCAATATTAGACTTTTTCCTGTAAATGTGAGACTTTTTCATAGTAATTTGAGACTTTTTTCTCATCCATTTCATTTTTCTTTCTGGCACAAGGTCGTCTATTTACCTTGAGGCCAAGATGGAACGCAGCCCTGAAGGTGGTGTCCCATGCTCCTCAGTTTAATGGAGTCTACAAAATATCTGTTTCTAGACACATTTTCATGCTGTTTGTGAACCACAAACTCCATATTTTAATTCATTTTTAAATGAACGCTGTGTACTCAGCTGACTGTCAGCTGCCACCATCCACACCCTGCAGTGAAAACGCAGCAGCTCCACATCTGTGCTCCACCCGCGTGCGTGACGAGAACAAGGAGAACCTTCCATCCATTTTCTTCCGCTTAATCCTTTTCGGGTCACGGGGGAGCTGGAGCCTATCCCAGCATCTTTGGGTGAGAGGCAGGGTCCACCCTGGACAGATCACCAGTCCATCGCAGGGCAACACAGAGAGACAGACAACCATTCACTCTCACAGTCATACCTAAGGACAATTTAGAATCCCCAGTTGATGCCAATTAACCTAACTTGCATGTTTTTGGCATGTGGGAGGAAACCGGAGAAATCCCCGCAGACACGGGGAGAACATGCAAACTCCTCACAGATCACTGTTGGTCGGGGATCGAACCCAGGATCCCCCGGCCAAGGGTGAGTTGCTGTGCTGCCGCAGTGCTGACCACTCCGCCACCGCGCTTGTCAAACAAAATACAATCAACTCTAATCTCAGTATGGTCGGTGCTGACCCCCGCTGAGAGGACCATGACATTTAAGTAGGGAACAAGGCAAACGGCACCAGTCAGAGTCCGACCAAAGCAGCCATAAATCCGCCTTTAGGTGCAGCCGAACCGACCTGGTGGTGTTCTGACCTCCTGGGCCGCGGTCTACGAGGCTGCAACACCTGAACTGACACACAGCTACCGAGACACACATGCTCGTGCTCGCCACAAACTCGCACCCTAAATCATGTGCTCGTACCACAGAGCTAATATGCAAAAACCTTTGAAACACACAGCTGGACACATGAAAGTCAACACGAGAGCGGCTAAGCTAGTTAAGCTAGCTGGTTTTAGCCTGGTTCACCGTTCTTTTAAATCCGGTTTGAAAGCAGAAACGGAACCAGAACCTTCTCCAGGTCAGCTTAGGTGTCTCTCACAAATATTCCTCACATTTGTTGGTGACAAAAAAAGTCAAACAGTTTTACCAGCAAGTCTCGGTTCAGACCTCAAAGCTCCACTGGTCTCGTCGCCATCTTGAGTTCTTCGTCTTCTTCTTCTTCTTCGTGCTTGCTTACGACGCTTGACACCAAGTTGGTGCATAACCGCCACCCACAGGTGAGGAATGATCTCCTATGGCTGACAGACTTGCATCCAAAAAACCTCAAACTTTGGTACAAGCCACTTTCCCTCAGAAATTCAAATAAATACTTAGAACTTTTCTCCCTTAACGATTTCCCTAACACACCCCTTAAGTTCAATTTCCCCCCATTTTGTCTACTTTCCTTTTAGCACCTCCCTTTCTTTTGCATATTTTTTACATTCTATTGCTGCAGCACGGGTGGGGGATTCTCCACCCAGAAAAGGCAGCTGGGATAAGGGGGAACAATGGACCGGAGGAGGAAGTGCCACTGGGGGGTCTCAAACGGGACAGTATGGACTATGCACCCCCCGGGGAGAAGAGAAACCGCCAGAGTCGCTGGAAGAGAGAAGAGCATGTTGGCGCAGAGGGGGAAAGACGATGAGTCTTTCCTTTCTGCCCACTTGTTCCTCAGGAACCTACCGGCTACAGCGAGGGTGATCCTGGCCAACTCGCCGTGGCTGGTTGCTAAGGGCTACCGCCCCCTGGCACAGGAAGCGGACTTCATCATTTTGGCAACCAGAACTCTCAGAGTGCAAGCAGCAGCACCGGCATCCATGAGGGACTCCACAGCGAGGTCGAGGACCCGTTGGTGGTAGCAGGGACAGTAACCAGGAGACAAAGGAACTGGGCGATCTGTTTTTATCATCGCTGTTTTGGCTTAAGTGCCCAACGCTGCCTGTCACTATGCCAATTCAAGAAGCTGAGAGGACAGCACGTTCGAAATTCGGTTGCAGCTGCAACCGATAGCGACAGGAACAGACTGCTTTATGTCACGGACACACATTCGGGGAGACGGTTTTTGGTGGACTCCGGCTCCCAAAAGAGCCTCATCCTACCGGTCAATGCAGACAAGGTGGCAGGAGGCAGCGGTCCCGAGCTCACGGCCACCAACGGATCCACCATCAGGACATTTGGAGAGTGGACACTGACGATATGCTAACATGGACGCAACTTTCAGTGGGACTTCATGGTAGCTGCACGTTTTGCCCCCATTTTAGGTGCAGATTTTTTATGTGCTTATGGGTTGTTAGTCGATGTTGCTAATAGGAGATTAGTGGATGCTGTCTCTTTTACCTCACTGCCCTGTACAGCTCGGGGAGCTGGGTCAACAACACTGCCTAACGTTATAGCTCCAGGGAATAAGTACTGTCACAGTTTAAAACTGGAAATTACTGTGAACACGAAATTTTAAATGTAAGACTCCCGGGCCACAACAACACAAACCCTCACAGGCAGAATATCAGTTAAACGTTTTACTTCACAATCCTAAAATGATTTACAAAATACACCAGTTCAAAACAAAAACACAAGTTAAAAATGTGCACAGCCTAAAAAAATAAGATCACATTATATTCTAAAAAATACCAAAGAATTTGTCCAGGGAGGAAATAAATATCATTAATCCAACTGAGCTAAAATAGGAGTTACCCCTTACACTAAACAGGCAGAAAGAGAACCTTTGACGTGTCTTACAGCGGGGCGGGTGTGTGTCCGCTAACCCATCGGAGCACGATCAAACGCTGCCGTCCTCACCGACCCTATCACGACATGCTGTTCATCAGGGCTTGTCCGTAGCCCTTCGTACGTTTCCCTGATGGGAAATTCTGACACCAGGGGAAAAGAAGCAGGCAGGAGGAGAGGAGAGGGGCAGGCTCCTACGGTTCTGTCGCCTGGGCTTACCTGCAGCACAAAACTCAACAGCCCTCCGACATCCCGGGTGGCTGATGATCATTCACATGCACACAGATAATCAACACGTTCCTTTCACTTATCTGTGTACGAGCCTTTCTCCACACAGCTGCATCTACTTCGGCTGGAACTTCTGGTGTCTTCGAGGCCTCTTCAGTCCCAAGCTGCCACTGCCAATCCCAGCACCTGCTGTGTTCATACCATCCCACTCATGTGAGCCTCCCCTTTACGTCCTCTCCCTCCACCTTGCCTGCTCCATCAGTCCATCCATCCGTCCATCTCGGTCAAATCTGTGTTCCAATCCTTTCCTTTCTCCTTCTCTGTCCTTTTTCTATTTTGCCGTTCCTTCCCTCGTTTCCTCTGCTCTCCCTCTTTGACCCCCGAGTGCTCTACCCGAGTGTCCCCCCCTTCTTCTTCCTCCTCCTTTCCTCTCTTTTCTGTCAGTCCTTCCCTCTGTCCATCCTTCTGTCCTTCCCCTCAGTCCTGCATCATCCTTTAATAGGTCCCACCGGGGAAGAATTTGCAGCTGGAGCTCACTGATTGGTTCCTGCTGATTGAATCAGTCAGCTCAGGTGTAAACAATAATCAAACCAAAACACAACAGAAATGAACTCAAATTTCAAAGCATACAAAATCACGCCACAAAATCCAACATGCAATACATTAAGAAAATAATAAAATTCACCCTAAGCAGCCCTAGAGCTGCAATACATAAAAAAATAAAATACACACCTACAACCCTGGACCTGCTTCCCTGACAGTACCAAGATTTGCTCACACAGTTCCCAGCACTCACTGTCCCGACTTTTTCGGCTACGATAAGGAAAAAGGGGGTCGAACACTTCATAATGACATAAGGCCCACCGGTGTTCGCGTGACCTTGGCGCTTGGATGCAGCTAAACTGGCCAGTGCGTCAGAGGAGTTTGCCAACTTAGAGCAGTTGGGCATCATCAGGTGCTCCAACAGCCCGTGGGCATCCCCGCTAAACATGGTGCCGAAACCCGACAGGTCATGGCAACCATGCAGCGATATCCAGCACTTGAAAAATGCCACGGAACACGATTGTTATACCATTAGGCACATCCAGGATTTTTCCATGCATCTAGCCGGGGCGCGTGTTTTTTCAAAAGTGGATCTGGTCCGCAGATACCATCAGGTCCCAGTGCGCGTGGAGGACGTTCTGAAAACAGCAGCAATAACTCTTTTTGGCCTTTTCGAGTTTTTACTCATGCCATTCAGATTAAAAGGCGCGGTGCAGACTTTCCAGAGGATGATGGATGTAGTGTTTCGCAACTTGTCCTTCGTTTTTGTCTACTTAGATGACATTCTGGTAGCTAGTGTGTCCGAGGAGGAGCACATCGCCCATCTCATGATGGTTTTCCAGAGGTTGGAAGTGCACGGGCTTATAGTGAACCTGACGAAGTGCCAGTTCGGTGTGCCTGTGATCAATTTTTTGGGCTACTGCATTTCGCCGGAGGGCGTGATTTTGCTACAGGACAAGATACGCACCGTGTCAGACTTTCCTTGTCCACAGACCGTGAGGGCCCTGCAGGAGTTTTTGGGGATGGTCAGTTTTTATAACCATTTCCTTCCCTGGGCAGCCCAGCTGATGCAGCCATTGTATGCTGCATTGAAAAAAAAGAAGCCCACAGAACACGTCCACTGGACTCCCGAGAGAGTCCAGGCTTTCACAAACACCAAGACAGCGCTTGCGGTTGCCGCGTTGCTAGCTCATCCAGATCTGTTGGAATGGATAGCGCTCGCTACTGACGTGTCTGATGTTGCCATAGAGGTTTTTCAGTCACGTGACCCGCGCGCCCAGCGATGCAGCCGGCGGCCATACTGGTGGTCAAGCGCGACGCCCGCCAGGCTTGTTTACATAACAAAGATCGTGAGTGTTGCAAACTTCTGAGTCTTCTGGAAGTGTGGGACAGGTTAGCTGGTAGTTTATCACTATTTATCATGTCTGAACGTGAAGGAGGTCTGAGTGAACAGACCAAACACCTCTCTGGCATCGAATTGAAGCGGTATCAGGATAAAATAGCCATTCTAGGAGGCTGTGATCCTTACACTGCACCTGGCGTGTTGTTCTCCCCCATCACAGCTGAGGATGTCACACTGCCAGACTGAGTTCAGTGACTTGAGGATTTACCTGATCGTGCACCCTTCACCATACAGTCTGGAGAATTTTGAGGCTCACAAGACCAAGCGAGACTCACAAGCGAGTGTACTCTGTGGGAGTCCAGCCTTTCCTGTCTATTGCAGCAATCCACATGTTTCTACGGTCAGGCTCTTGACTCAGTGCAGGAATCCTGTAGAAGTTCAGATTCTCTGGGCTGCACGGTGGAGCAGTGGTTTAGCACTGCGGCAGCACAGTTTACCCTCGGCCGGGGGATCGCGGGGATCATGAGATCGTGGGTTCGATCCCGACCCCGACCAACAGTGAGCTGTGTGGAGTTTGCATGTTCTCCCCGTGTTACGTGGGTTTACTCCGGGATTTCTCCGGTTTCCTCCCGCATACCAAAAACATGTAGGTTTAGGGCGCTCGCGCACGCAGCGACCGGCAGCCGGTGGCTTGTCACCAGACTGCAAACCAAATCTACCTACGGGTACAAATAAGTAACAAAAAAAAAAAATTCTCCTTCTGTCCACGCCTATTATGGCAGTGAACAGCACAACACGTCTCCGGCATGACAACAACGACAAAAACGGCGATGACAGGGCTTAGAAAACGTGTGAAAGTGGTTTGTTTACACAAGCTTGTGTACTATGCCTGCCAGCGCTTGACCGCCAGCATGGCAGCACCGGCCTGTGACCTAGATCCGTGACGTCACATGAAAATCCCCTATAGGAGCAGTGATAGAGCAGCACATCTCTGGTTCATGGCAGCTGCTCGCATTTTTCAGTCAGACTTTGCACAACAGTGAACGCAAATACAGCACGTTCGACAGAGAGTTATTGGCTCTACACCTGGTGACGTGCCATTTCTAGTTTTGGCTACGAGGGCGCATGTTCACCATGTTCGTGGACCATAAGCCACTGACGTATGCAATGTCCGAGGTCTTGGAACCATGGCCGAACCGGAAGGCACCGGCATTTGGCTGCGATCTCAGAGTTTACATTCAGCATGTTGCCGGTAAACTCAACATTGTGGCCGATTGACTGTCATGCGTGCTCGTCTTCCCGGTCTACATGGGAATAGATTTCCCGATGATGGCCGCAGATCAAGCCGGGCACATGGACATTTGCGCACTCCAGTCTGCGCCTACTGAGTTAAGGCTGGAGACCAGGGTTGTGCAAGAAGGGTGCCCTCCCTTGCTCTGCAACATCTCCACCGGCCGCCCACATACGGTAGTTACGAGCCGTTGGCGCCGTCGCATTTTTGAGTCGGTCCACTCCCTTTCTCCCTTTTGGGAGTGTGTGCTTCAATGAAGCTAGTGGGGGCAAAATTTGTCTTGCCACGCTTGCGCAAGGATGTGAAGGATTGGGCTGCAGCTTGCGTCGCTTGCCAGCAGGACAAAGTGCACAGGAACAGCAAAGCCCCCCTTGAGTCAATCCAAATCCTGGCCAGAAGGATCGATCACGTCCACATGGATTTGGTGGGACCCCTCCCACCATCGCAAGGTTTCACGCACGTTTTATCAACTGTGGACCACACCACGCACTGGCCTGAAGTGGTCACGCTGGCTTCCACTATGTCCGCAGAAGTGGCTTGAGCTTTTTTCTCAGCTTGGGTTGCATGGTTCGGATCCCTGTCAGACATCACTTCCAAAAGGGGTCCACAATTCGTTTCGGAACTCTTGTCTGTGATGGCCCAGAGCCTGGTGGTCAAAATTAACCGTCCTACACCGTACAACCCCCAAGCTAACGGGTTATGCAAGCGTTTTTCATAGGTCGCTAAAGCAGTGCTCAGAGCTTCACTCACGGACACAAATTGGGTCGACCGCCTGTCCTGGGTTCTTTTAGGGTTGCGCTCGACACCTAAGGAGGGTCTGGCAGCCTCCCCGGCAGAAGTCGTTTTTTTTTTTCAACCGCTGCGGATCTTTGGAGAGTTTTTACTGGAAAACCCCGTGCCCGAGGCTGACCCGCCCACGTAATATTTCACAGTACGGAGGCTTTAAACGTACCGGGCCCGGCCCATCATTGCTTTCCCCGCACCTTCGTCCCAAAGAGTTTACAGAACACCAGCTTTGTTTTCATCAGATAGGATGCTCACCAGACCCTGCTGCGCCCACTGTACGACGGACCATTCAGGGTGTTGGAATCTGGGGTGAAGCATTTTGTGTTAGACTTGGAGGGGCGTAGGGAGACCGTCTGTATCGACAGGCTGAAGACAGCTTTTGTGTTGGCAGACGAGCAGGTGGTGTTGGCCCAAGATCCTCAGTGCGGACGTCCACCATTGGTGGCTCTGCAAGTTTGCATTCCCTCAATAGGGACCTGCGCACGCAAAGCTGATGTGTTTCCCCCCCTCCCTTTTTCCCTCCACAGACTGATGTGCCCTCCTGTACACCTTGCCAGCAGGGTGCTTAACTGGATTGGCAACCCCCCACTACAGCTGCTATGGGCACCAACTCAATCCCAAAGGACAGGGGGGTTAGTGCCCTTTCTGGGTGTTTGGGGTAGGGGGGCTGTGTGGTGGCACGGGTGGGGGATTCTCCACCCAGAGAAGGAAGCTGGGATAAGGGGGATCAATGGACCAGAGGCAAGAGTGCACTGCCGGTGCGCATCAACATGTGCCACGTGTGTGCGGTGGCAGGACAATCGGTAGTGGCGATGCGGCGGGAGGTTTGGACATTGACGGCTGGGAGCTTCTTAGAGATGAAAAAGTTTATCAGCCGTGGCTGAAAGCATTTGAACAGCCAGTTGGATATCGTGGAGAGAAGGACCTGTCATCTGCGCCCGCCGCTGATTTTGTGTCGCTTTTTTGGACTCCGGAATTCTGGATGATTGTGACCGACAAAACAAACAGGTTGTAAAGGAACAAGTAAGTTCAGGCAAGATGTGACGAGCTGGAAGGTTTCAGAGTTTTATTTCCTCCAAACTCATGAGACACACTGTAGCGCTGTGTTGTCCTGCGTGTCTTGCGCTGTGCTGCATGTGCCGTTTTATATGTTACACAGAGAGAACGCATGGCACATTAGCATATTGATATACATATCAGTCAATACATATAATTAGCCTATCCCTGGCGCCCGGACGTCTTCTCCTTAATCTGGGGATGTATAAACAATAGTCTATTGTTCTGGTTGTCCCCCCAGGGGTTGTCTGTCAGTATGCAATCCCTGTTGAGCGTGAATAGTATCAGTCTGCATTGTGCTGGGTCACCACAAGGTACATATTTGTTGCATAAACTGTGTTTCATTTGCTTCATTTTAGTTTAGTGTGAAACAAATGCGACATATTTGTGCTTTTTTAATGATTTTTAGTAATTTTGTCAATGATGGGACAAAAGGCTATGTGGTAACAGTGTGTGAAACAAAAATTGTCCATCCATCCATCTTCTACCGCTTTTCCGGAGCGGTAGAAGATGAAGGAATAAATGACAGGACAAAAGTGCCATGTGTTGACAAAGTGTGACATCAAAATTGTTTTTGTTTCGAATGATTTTTAGTAATTTTGTCAATGATGGGACAAAAGGCTATGTGGTGGCAGTGTGTGAAACAAAAATTGTCCATCCATCCATCTTCTACCGCTTTTCAGGAGCGGTAATTAGGTCCAATTATGCACAATGCATGGATGCAAGTTCACCTGGCAGACACTTGGGTACCTCTGCAACACTTTTATAAGTGGGACTTTGCATCTAACTGGAATTCTGAAGCTATAGTGTTATAATAAAATTTGGATTGTTGCAAGATGCAAATTAGATCCAATTATGCACAAT